>VXAC01001659.1:1101981-1149192 GCA_013399225.1 Rhipidura dahli
CGGAACGGCCAGTGGGGAAAGGACAGAGGGGCTCGGCCGGGACCCCCGGGGTTCCGCGGGGATGCGGCGGCGGCTCCGGTGTTGGGGGTGCAGGGGAACCCCCCAGGTGCCCCGGCTTCCCGGCCACGGGGCAGCCAAAAATGTTACGGGGAAAAAGCTTCGCCCACGGCGAGGGGCGTCCCCCGTGAGCTGCTGGGGACTCTGGAGGCGGGCACGGACGGAGCCCCCGGGGTGTCCCTGTGGCACAGGGGTGCCTGGAGCCGGGGCTGGGTCCCGGGTGCCACCCCCTGAGGGATAGAGCAGCCGGCTTTGCTGGGATTTGTGCAAGGCTTCCTGGGTGTCTCCTGCCATAGAATCATGGAATCCTGAACTGGTTTGGGTTGAAAGGGTGTCCCATGGGCAGGGACACCTCCCACTGTCCCAGGCTGCTCCCAGCCCCAGTGTCCAGCCTGGCCTTGGGCACTGCCAGGGATCCAGGGGCAGCCCCAGCTGCTCTGGGCACCCTGTGCCAGGGCCTGCCCACCCTCCCAGGGAACAATTCCTGCCCAAGATCCCATCCAGCCCTGCCCTCTGGCACTGGGAAGCCATTCCCTGTGTCCTGGCCTGATGCTGACAATCTTAACGAGTTCCAAGTCCAACTTCTTAAAAATCCAGAAATCCCAGGTTTGGGCTCTTTGTGTCATTTCCATTTGACCTTCCATTCTAGGGAGGGTCATGATGTCCTTAATTAGGCAATTATATGGAATTACCCAATTTTTTGCCCTTGACAAGACCCTAAATTGGGCGTTTAAAGTGGAATAAACACGGGGGTCACTGCCTGTGCCCCCATCAAAGAGCAGCTGGGAGCCTTCCCCTGAGGCTTATTCCTCTTCGTGGAAAAGCAGACCCTGAGGGCTCTCGGGCGTTCTGGGAATCCCAAAAAGAGCCCACCAGGATATTTTTGCAATCCAGCTTTTATCCATGAGGTTTTTCATGGGCTCCTCTTTGTGCTCCAGAAGGAGGAGGGAAAAACCTGCCTGGGTTTGTGCTTCAGGTACATTTGAAGGACACCTTTATGTGAAATTTGGGCTTGCTGAGCATCATTTTCCAGCTGGTTTCTGTGGGGTGAAAGAGCCTTTTCCCTAAAATCCTCCGGTGCTTTTATCTGGGAACAGGGAGGTGGGGAGTTCCTGCTTCCCCTCAGACAAACTCTGATCCTTCTCTTGATCTCTTGGGATTATTTGGTTGTACCTACCTTGTGCTGACCTCAGCACACCCAGGTCCCTTTAGGAATTCCAGCCTGGAAATGGCCCCAAATTTCCTTGGAAAATCTGGAGGAGAAGGTGCTGAGCCAGGACTTGGCCCTGCCTTTGGGATGGGGCACGTGGGGGACGTTTTGCTGCTGTTCCAGCCTCCTTCCTGTGGTGACAGGAGACACAAAGCCCGAAGGGATGGGATACTGGGATGCAGGGACACTGAGGGGTGGGTGGGTGCTCGTCATTCCTGACCCAGCTGCTGGGATGATGATTTTTGCTGAGCTGTTGAACTTTGCCTGGCTGGAGCTGTTTGGATGGGAAAGTCTCTCTCTGTTTTAAATCTGTCTCGGGATTATTTGAAATCTCCCAGCCCAAGCTTCCCAGCTGTTCCCAGGATCCCTGTCTTCAGGATATGTTGGTATTGCTGGAAGTTGGAGTGCAGTGCTGGTGTTTGGCTGCATCCCCACAAGATCCCTCCAGATCAGACCAAGTTAAAAACCTTCCACTTTTCCCCAAGCCTCATTTCCTAAATCCTCTTTCCCTGTGGATCCAGGCCTTGCTCTGAGCTGGCTCTGGCACTCACAGACGGATTCCAGAGCTGCTGTCACCTCTGGTTTTTGCACCATTTTGGGTGAAAATCATCCCTAATCATTCCATTCAAGCTCTGGGGTGCTGGGGAATGGTTTTAAGTGCTGTTCTTTAGGGAAGGATTTTCCAGAGGAGGATGTCATGGATCATCCTGCGGGTTTGGGATCGGATCAGCTCACCAGGAGCTGAGCTGGAGGATACAAACACCACTCCCACGGGACAGTGGACAGGCTGGGCCGAGTGTCACACCTTGTGCAGACACTGGTGTCAAGCCCAGACTAAGCCAGGCTTTAAGTGGGTGATTCCAGAGGCAGACATGGAGTTTGGTGTGAGAAGCAGCTCAGAGTGGCTGCCCACACCTCCTTCCTGTGGGCAGCCTCCCAAAAAGCTCCTAATTTCTTGCAGGAGGAGCCGCCATCCGCTCCTGGTTGAGATCCCGGCCGCGGGGCTGACGTAGCGTCGGTCCCTCCCTGGCTGAGGCAGCTGGAGCTCTCTGAGCGTGTTCAGGGTGTGCTAAATATACAGATTTCTGTGTTTTGGGTGTATTTATATACCCATGGCTTGGCTCTCCCAGCCAGAGTGGGGCTGGCACTGCCTGTGGGGGTCAGGAATTCTGGGAATGGTTTTACAGCTCAACTCCCATCCCCTGGACACCGCGGGTTGTGGGATCAGCTGCTCCTCTCAGGGGGTTTGGGTGTCTGGGGCTGGTCTGGGAGGGAAGGATGGGGGGTATCAATGGGTTCTTGGGTGGTGGGCTGGGTCCTTGTGGCCCTGCTGGGTGCAGGTTCAGGGCTCAGCTCTGCAGGGAGTGAGGAAGGATCACAGAATCAATCACAGAATCACAGAATCAACCACAGAATCACAGAATCACAGAATCAGTCACAGAATCACAGAATCAATCACAGAATCAACCACAGAATCACAGAATCACAGAATCAATCACAGAATCAACCACAGAATCACAGAATCAATCACAGAATCACAGAATCACAGAATCAGTCACAGAATCAACTACAGAATCACAGAATCAATCAGAATCAATCACAGAATCAACCACAGACTCACAGAATCAGCTGAGCTGGAAGGAACCCACCGGGATCCCTCCTCCACGGGAAACTCTGGAATCTGGAAGGGGCTGTGCAGGTGCTGCAGCTCTTTCCAGGCAGGTGGGGAAAGGAGCTCTCCCTGCTCCTGCCTCTTGGCCCTGGCAGAGTGCTGGGGGACAGATTTGAGCACAGAAACCTCATTTTCTTCCCCTATAAAGAGGCTGCTCACCCAACCCACCACCCTATTGCAGGATTAGTAGGGGTTTTGGTGCTGTGCCTCCTGTTTTTAGGCAAACCCGGCTGCCAAAGGCAGGCTCTGTCCCCTTCCTTGCCATCCCCGGCTCTGTGGGATGCAGCAGCTCTGAGGGACCGGGGCTCTGCTTTGCCGGGGGCACTTGGGGACATTGGCAGAGGGAAACAAACGCTTCCTGACTGCTGCTGGTGGCACAGGGATCCCGTGTCCCCGCTGTTCCCTCTTTGTGCAGCGGCTTCGCTCATCCCGCCAGGAGCAGCCGGCTGGAAAGCTTCGCTCTCCTGGGGTCAGCAATTAAGGGAAAAGAACCTCTCCGGGATTTCCTCACCCTCCTCCCGTGCCTTTGCCACTCCGGGGACTCAAGAGAGCAACAAAGTGACAAAAATCAGCCCGTGTTGGGCGCACCTCAGCCCCGCCAGGGCGTTCCTGTGCCACACTGCCGGCAATTAGTGCAGCGCTAATTGCCGGAGCTGCCGGCAGTGTCGTTCCGGAGGGGCTGGAGGCCACCTGGGGTCACACCGAGCTGATCCCGGCGCTGCTGGGGACAAGGGGGGCTCGGCACGTGGCTGCTGGGGCGGGGTGNCACTCCCTGGTAGCTGTGGTGCCTCTCAGCCGGTGGTTCCCCCTCTCCAGCAGGGAATGGTGCGAGACAGACGCCTCCCCTCCTTCTGCAGGGGCTCCGGGCTGGGATCTGAGCTGGGAAAATGCAGCCAGACAGGGATTTGTTTCCATCAGCTCCTCTCTTTTTCCCTTTTTAACCTGCCAGACGTGTTTGGGAGCAGGGCTGGGATCCTGCCCGTGCTCTGTCTGACACTGCAGCATCCCAGCTCTGCCACCCTGGCAGTGCCAGCTTTGTGCCACTGCAGCTCCAGCACAGCCCTGCTGGATTTCCTTGGAGCAGATCCCAGCGGCTGGGGAAGCTGCCGTGGTGCAGGCCATGGGCTGAGGGGGATGTGACTCGTCCCTGAAATGTCCCTAAATCCAGAGGGAGTAGAAGAAATCCCAGGCAAGGAGGGCAGAGGGGCCAGGAGGATTTATTGGGGTGTTCTCCATGTGCTCAGCACCCCGTGGGACCCAGAGCTGAGTGGTTTTGCGGTGTGAGAGAGCTGGGGGTGCTCACCTGGACAGGAGAAGGCTCCAGGGAGAGCTCAGAGCCCCTTGCAGAGCCTAAAGGGGCTCCAGGAGAGCTGGAGAGGGACTGGGGACAAGGGATGGAGGGACAGGACACAGGGAATGGCTTCCCAGTGCCAGAGGGCAGGGCTGGATGGGATCTTGGGCAGGAATTGTTCCCTGGCAGGGGGGGCAGGCCCTGGCACAGGGTGCCCAGAGCAGCTGGGGCTGCCCCTGGATCCCTGGCAGTGCCCCAGGCCAGGCTGGACATTGGGGCTGGGAGCAGCCTGGGACAGTGGGAGGTGTCCCTGCCCATGGCAGGGGGTGGGATGGGATGAGCTTTAAATTCCCTTCCAACCCAAATCATTCCATCATTCCCCAGTTTCCCTTCCTGTATAAACAATTAAATCTGTTTATACTGAATATTAGGAGTACACAAGACAGGTAATTCCTGCTCAGGGCTAAAGACATAAATTTTATTTATCACTTTCTCTACTTCCCTGCTGCTGCACCTTCGTTCCTGAGCCACATTTTCCACGGCAGCTCCCGCTGGGAGTGGGAAAGGCTGGATTAAAGGGGCAGGTTAAACGAGCTGCCATCCAAGGGAGGCATCCAGGAGTGGAACCTTTGGTTTGACAGAGCTGCGTTATTAACTCTCCTTTGAAGTCCTGGAATGGATCAATGAAACAGCTGGGCCTTGCCTGTGGAAATGTGGGCTCTGTGCTGGCAGGGCTGAGGGAGATGTTCTGTAATGAGAGCTATTAAAAGGTCCTTAGAGATGCAGAGGAGTTTTGAAGTCACATCTCAGTTTCTGGCAGCGACTTTTGTGTGAGCAGATTTTTAATCCACTCCTGTGCTTTTTCTTCTTTTTTTTCTTTTTTCTCTTTTTCTTTTTCCTTTTCTTTTTTTTCTTTTCCTTTTCCTTTTCCTTTTCCTTTTCCTTTTCCTTTTCCTTTTCCTTTTCCTTTTCCTTTTCCTTTTCCTCTTTTTCTCTTCTTTTTTTTCTTTTTCTTTTTCTTTTTTTCTTCTTCTTCATCATCTTCTTCTTCTTCTTTGTCTTCTCCTTCATCTTCTCCTCCTCCTTCATCTTCTTCTTCTTTTCCTTCATCTTCATCTTCTTCTTCTTCTTCTCTTTCTTCTCCTCCTCCTTCTCCTCCTCCTTCTTCATCTTTGTCTTCTTTTTTTTTAATTTTTTTTTTCGCATTCCTGGGGCTTTGTGAATGTTTCACTTTTGAGGATGGTAAATGGAAGATGGGATTCATGGCAGGAGACAGGACAGGGTGTCCCTCGTGCCATGTGATCCCCCTTGGCCTGGCCGGTGACATTCTGAGGGGTGTGGAGGTTCAAGTGAGCTGCAAAGCCAAGGGACAAAGAGCAAACCAGAGGGTTCACACTCCCTGTGGGGAGTTTGGGAGACTTAAAGAGCTTAAAATTTCCCCAGAGGGTGCTGGGCACTGCCCAGGCTCCCCAGGGAATGGGCACGGCCCCGAGGCTGCCAGAGCTCCAGGAGCGTTTGGGCAGCGCTGCCAGGGATGCCCAGGGTGGGGCTGCTGGGGGGTCTGGGCAGGGCCGGGAGCTGCACTGGGTGATCCTGGTGGGTCCCTGCAGCTCAGGATATTCCATAATTCCACGATCTCCCCATGCAGATCATCCTATTCCCTCTGGGCAGGTCCTGGCAGATCGCAGACCCTGCAGAGGTCTGTGATGGTTCCCTCGTTTTCAGGGAAAACCTTTAAGCTGCTTTGGGGGAAGCAAAGCTCAGGCTGCTGCCAGGGGCATGCAGAACCCACATTAATTCATTCTCTAAAGCCTCACTTGTGGTTTTCCTCTCCAGATGAGGAGACTTTGAGGAATCCCACAAACCCCTCCACCTTCTGCAGTAAAAGTGCTGCTGGTTTTCTCCCCCAGCTCTGCTGGTTTTAATTGGGACTCCCACGTCAGCTCTCACAACCCACATGTTTCATGGATTTATTGTTTCACTCGCTTCTGGCCTAACCCAGGGCCCGGCTGTGGTGGAGTTTCAGCTGCTGGCGAGGCTTTAAATCCAGATGAGATGTTTTCCCTGAAGGGAAAGATGTTTTCCCAAATTCAGCCACAACTGTCGGGCTTAAAATAGGAATTAAGCTGGAGATCTTCTTTGGCCTGTTCTCTGTGCGACACCAGGTCACAGAATCACAGAATTACGGAATGGTTTGGGTTGGAAGGGACCTTAAATCCCATCTCATTCCACTCTCCCAGGCTGCTCCAACCCCATCCAACCTGGCCTGGGACACTTCCAGGGATGGAGCAGCCACAGCTCCTCTGGGCCAGATCACTGTGGGTTTTTTTCCTGCACAAACAGGAGCAGATCCCACACTTGGTGACCATTCCCTCACCATTTTTTGAGTGCTGTTTGAGGAAAAAGTGATCCAAAATTCAGGAAAGGTGCCGTGCCTCGCTGTTCATCCCAGGCACAGCCGTGGGAGGCAGTGCTTCGATGTAATATTTGTGGTTCTTGTGGTTTCATGATTTAGATTTTATATTTTTTTCTCTTAAATGTACCAGGGGGGTCATGGCTCTTGCTGGGCAGGGTGTGATGGTGCTCCAGCAGCACTAACTGGTCTTACTGGTGTAGTTCCTGCCGCTCTCTGGAAGAGCTGGGGTGGTAAAAAATCCAGTTTCATGGCTGTTGGGATATTGCAGGTGTGTTTTGTGCAGGGGCAGGAGGGGTGGGAGGTATTTTAGAGGCATTTTCAGGGCATAATTCACCTCGGAAGAGACTTCTGGAGATGCTGCAGCTGCTCTGGGCAGCTCCATCCTGCTCCAGGGAGCTGGATTTTGTTTGCCTGTGGGGGCAGGAGTGGCGATTCCAAAGCTGTTCCATCGTGTCTGGGCTCTGGCTGCTGAGATTTGCAGTCTGGCTTTGTTTAACTTGGTCTGGAGCCTCAGGGAGAAGGGCCTGGGGTTACGTCAGGGGCTGCAGCTTCCTCCTGTCGAGGGCAAGGAGCCAACTGATCCTGGAATGGGCAGGAATGGGGAGACAGGGCTGACACACTCCAGGAGATCCCAGCGCAGGGAGGCAACTCCAGACTTTGTGGGAATTGCAGCTCCCAGCGCAGCATTTTGCCCTCACAGAGAAGGGAAGGAGCAGAGGGGACACTGAGAGCTGGAGGCTGAGCCCAACCCGGGGATTTGCAGCTCTCCGAGGCATTCCAGGGATGCAGCAAGGAGCATCCCAAGCGTGTGGGGCTGCTCTGCCTCCTCCTTCCAGCCCCATCCCTTGCAGCTTCCTGCCTCTCCTGAGCCAGACGTGTGCAAACGTGACCGGGAATCCACCCGGGGTGGCTCTTCCTCCCCCAGGCTGGTATTTCCTCCCAGCTGCCTCTCCCCCTGCACGGCCCCTTCTCCACCGAGCCAGTCAGGCATCGCTGGTGACCCTGACCCCCGAGCTCCCCTCCCCTCCTGCACACCGGCAACATCTGGCAGGCACGTGCTGCCCAGGGCTGCTGCCGCCTCCCAGGCTCTGGGGTGTCTCCAGGCTCCCTTCTGGGATGTTTTTGGGATGTTTTTGGGATGATTTTGGGATGTGTTTCCTCCGCAGCCTCTGCGTGCTGATGGAGACGCTTCTCTCGAAGGTGTGGCCCCAGCATCCCATTCCTTTCACTGCTCCAGGGGAAGGGTTTGGGGGCTCTGCTGGAAGTTTGAGGGTCACGGGGCGAGGAGTGATCTGGGATGGCTCCAGCCTGATCCCCTCTTGGCTCCTGTGTACTCCTGGCTTCCAGGAGTGCTTTTTAGGGGGCATTTTGAAGAGGAAACCTTCTCGGTCTGGTTAATCCCCTCCTGATGCCTGCAGCAGCTGGGATGTTCTGTGGGCTGAGCTTCAGAGCAGCACAAGGACACCCAGATGTCTCATTCCCATCTCCTCCTGACAATGCAGGGAGGGGAAAAGACGTTCCCCTTTTCCATGGGTGTTGGGCATGGGAACCAAGAGGCTCCTGAGAGGCTCCTGAGATGTTTCCTGTGGCCAAGGGACAGGGGTGACACAGTGACAGGGCAGGGAGAGGCTGGATCGTGACCTCAGGAATTCCTGTGAGCTGGGAAGGGTCTCCCTGGGGCTGCTCCTCAGCCAGAAGCTCTCTGGAGGTGTCTCTGGGGAGGAAGCTGAGGAGTTTCTCTCTATGATGGGTCCCTGCAGGGGTGAATTCCCCATCTGCCATCTGTGGGGCCGCTGTGAGTTTGGTGCTGCTGCCAGGGAGGAGATTTGGGGTTGGACAGGAAGGAGCAGGGACTGGGACAAGCACTGGCCAGACCGACCTGGATGTAGAATTATGAGGAGATGGAAACTTTCATCATGGCTGGGGTGTGGGGGACAGACATTGGCGTCCTCCTGAGTGTGGAGAGGGCTGGATGGTTTTCTGGATGGGATCATAAATGGGGTGGCTTAAATAATAAATAAATAAATAAATAAAGACAACACGAACATTATATTAATAACAATAATCAATAATAAACAATAATAATTAATAATAAATAATAATAAATAATAATAAATAATAATTGTAATAATGAATAATAATAAATGAATGGGATCCTGGCTTAAAAAAAAACCTAAAAAAATAAAAAAAAGGTCTTCAAAAAATAAATAAAAATTGCCTCTGAACTTTTGCGTTCAGTTTTTGTGCTTGAGCCACGAGCTGTCAGGTTTTCCGTGCTTTTTTCTCTGGTTGTGAGGCTCAGGAAGTTTAATTAAAGAGAGGTTTAGGGCTGTTAATGAGCCCAGCAGCTGGAGCATTAAATCTTCGCATCAGCAAGTGGGGAGTGCCACCAAAAGCAGCTCCAGGGCCCCGTGCCCACTCGGAGGGGCTCTGTGGTTTTTATCCTGGACTGGGATTTCCAGTCCGAGGGATCCTGACCATGTTGGAGAACATTAAATCTCCTCCCCAGCACTTCTGGTCCTCACCACGAAGGTGTCTGTGGAGCCCAGGACAGCTGTGCAGAGTGAGAGGCAGCACAGGGAGTGGGCATGGCTGGGAATTCACCCTGGGATGACTTCCTGACCCCAATTAAAGCAGCTCGTGTGTTGTTAGTTTGAATTTGCTGTGTTTATTTTCCCCCCTCAGGAACAGTTTGCAGAAGCAGGTTGTGAACACGGCTCTGCTGCAGCTTGGTAGGGATTGGAGCAGTGTTGATCCAAGGAAACCTTTTTCAGGGAATGCTGGAATGGTTTGGGTCGGAAGGGACCTTAAATCTCACCCAGTGTCACCCATGCCATGGGCAGGGACACCTCCCACTGTGCCAGGGGACCAACCCCTCTCCGAAGCTCCCTGGGAGTCTGGAGTGCTGCAGTCACCACGGGCTGGCTGCTCTTGCTCCTACCCCTGCTTTTCCCGAGGGCAGAAAACATCATTTTCCTGTCTAACTCCAGCAATTCCTGCAGGATTTATCCAGCCAGGGCTCTTCCAAACCCACGGGGCTGAGTTTGTTTTGCAGTCATCAGATTCAATGTCCCGGAGATTGCTGCAGCAGCTCTCCCGCTGGGCTGGAGCAGCGTTCCAGCTTTCCCAGCACACTCCAGTGCTCTGGGAGCAGCAGGACCACGTGAAGGAACAGCTTTGCTTCTTTATTCCCTGCTTTGGAAGTGTAGCAAACCAAGAAAAGGGATGGGAGAAGTGGACTTGCCTTGAACTGCTGTGCCATTCCCATCAAAGCTGCAGGGAGGGAAATACTCGCTCTAAATATCTCTAAATATTGAATTGTATTAATTCACTGCAAAATTGGGAAGAAACAAGGTTAAATCACAAATCCATGCAAATCTGCGGGCCTGTTCCCTGAATTTTCCCTTTCTAACAGTTTCAGTTAATGAAAGTGAACTTGCACTGAGTTAAAGGAAACAAGGAGGAGGCAGCTCATCCACAGAGGTGAAACCTTTCATTTCTGGGCTGACTCAAACTGACTCACTTTCCTTTTTTTTTTTTTTTTTTTTAATTTTTCCTTCTTTTTTTTTTTACTCAAATATTGGGGAAGTTTTCTGTTTGACACTGATTTATTTCCAGCAATTCCCTTTAACCTCGAGAGCTCCCCCACATCCCAAATCCATCCTTTTCTCCGTCTGGGCTGTTCAGGGAAGTGATGAATCACCAAGAAATGTTTTCCGCCTGCTCAAAGGGAGAGGGAGGAATGAAGAGCAGATTTTATGGGGTTGGGGTTTTTTTTGCAAGGCAGAGACATCCTTGCTGCTCAAACAAGATTTGTCAGCTCTGTCTGGGGCTCTCCCAAAATCCACACAATTCCCTGTGCGCAGGCAGCGGGATGGGGGAGCGTGTCTGACCCGGGCCCTTTGCAGCTTTGCTTGTGATGAATAATCCAGGCTCAAAAACCAGAGTTTTGAGGGGGGAAAAAAGAGATTTTCCTCTGGGTTCTACTGCGTAAAAAAGTCTGGGAAATTCTCGAGGTTAGTGAAGAAATGGAGAGAAAGGAAAATTGGTTTGAGCTGGGAAACCATTATTGGTGGGTGGGTGGGTGGGTGGAAGCTGAAAATACAGGAATGGGCTTTGGATAGGAAGTTTTTCTGGGGGAGAAAGAGGATTTTCAACCCTGGAGAGGAAAAATAAGGATGGAGGTGTCTGCATCCAGCAAGGGGCTTTTGCAGAAAGGTTGGCCCGTGCCCACGAGCTGAGTGTGCCCTCCTTGGCATCTCCTCCATGCTGGAAGCTTCTCCACCCCCATCCATGCTCATCCTCATCCAAGCATCCAATTGTGGAGCCTCCCCTCAGCCCAGGATGTGGCCCAGGGAGCTCCAGAGCGTTCAGCCCCTCCTGGGGCTTGGCAAAGTGGTGCCTCCAGCACCATTCATGAGGTTTGGAAGCTTCTGTGCACAAGAATAAACTCCTGGTTGGTGTTTATTCCACCAGGAGCCTCCTGAGCTCTGGTTCCAGCACCAGTGGGCTCGACCTGAGCTGGTGAAAGGAGTTTATGAGAAGAAATCTTCTGGTTGGGGCTCCCAGTGACTCCCACACCCGGGGGAGCAGCAGCTCCTGGCTCCCAGCAGCTCGTCAGGGAATCTGAAGGCTCCAAGGCACCCAAAGATCATTTGGGTGTAAAAATAAATACCAGAGGTGGGAGGTGAGGAGCTCAGAGGAGCTTTTGGGAGTGGAGTCGAGGTTGAAACTGCAACAATTCCATGGTTTGTGCAGAAAGCTGGCGCAGAGTGAATCACTAATGCGCACATGTTTTGCCTGGGGTGAAAATCTGAGCGCTTTTTGGCTGTGAAATGGCAGCTTTGTGAGGCTGGGAAACACTTTATTTCTGATTTTTTTCTTGGTTTATTCCCGAGGGCTGTGTTGAAGGGAGCAGGAGGGGAAGGTCTGGGCTGGTGCTCCTGCCCTGCTCTGCCCCAGGCTGCGCTGGGATGAGGCTCTGCTGCTTCCTCCTCCCACTCCTGCTCTGTTCTTGCAGGGAAAGTGATGCCCAGCAGCCAAATGCAACCTCCAGATGCTGACTCAGATCCAGAATTTTAACACCAGGTCAGAGCCTGAGCACTGACCCTTGGAACAGCAGCTCCTGGAGCAAAGGAAGCAGAACTGGGTCCCTGTGAGGTGCTGGGGGCTTTGCTTTCTTGCAGGCAAAATTTTCCCTCTAATGAAGTTCCCTGGTGCTAATTTGGGGTGAGAATTGGTGACAGGAGTTGGGGAAGGCACTTGTAGGTGCTAAGCTCAGCTCAGGCAGGTCCAGGAGCAGCGTCTGTCTGTCCCCTGTCTCTCAGCACAGGGCCTTGTTCCTCCTCAGTGTCCCCAAGGTGGAGATTGCAGTATGAAGTGGCTGAAACCAACCCTGCCCTGCCCTGTGGCTGCCCTTTAAAGGGACAGTTGTCCTGGCTGGAGGGTGCCAGGGTGACACATGAGTGTCCCTGAGCTGCGATGGGTTTGGACAGAGCTGCAGCAGGGACATCCTGGAATAAACCCCTCCCTCCTGAGAGGATCAGCCAGGAGCTGCCTCTTCCTGCCCACAGCTGGGACCTGCAGTTTCCCCCAAGCTCTGGGGTCCCATCACTGCTGGGCAGGCAGCAGGACCGTGCCCAGGAGCCCAGACATGGCTGGGCACTGACCACAAGCTCTGTGCCCACTGGCACAGCACAGCAGCACATCCCTCACACCCAGCCCTGTGTGCCCTGCGTGTCCCCTGTGTGTCCCCTGCATGTCCCCTGCGTGTCCCCTGGTTTCTGGCCTCAGGCTCTTTTCCCCAGTGCCAGCTCAGGGGCAGGCAGTGCTGGGTGCCCCCAGCTTTGTCTCTTTGCTTTTGGGACCACTGATCCCCACCCCTCCCAGCGATGCTTTCCAGGTTTTCTCTGCAGGCTGGCAGCAAAGCTGAGTTTAAATGTGAAAGCAGCTGCCATCCTGCCCCCCCCTCAAGGGGTCTCTGGATCTCCCACCACCAACTCGGGGCTCCTGCTCACCGCAGGGTTTGTTAAATCCCCTCAGTTCTCTCCCCTGACCTCTTATCTCCCTGAAACCTGGGAGTCTGTCTGAGTCCCAGCAGCCCTGAGTGGGAATTTGGCGGCTCTGTGCTGGCTGCAGGGTGTGTGATGGGGCCTGGGGGCACGGGGCCAAGGGCACAGGAAATTCCAGGTGGGATTCCTGCCCGTTCTCCTGCCAGGATGTGATAACTCGGTGTCTCCTCAGCCAGAGGACCGGAGCCAGACCTTTGTGGGGCATTCTCTGGTTTCTGCCTGGCTGAAGTCACTGGCTCTTATCAAGCCTGGCAAATGGAGCTGGCTGACTCCCCTGCCTGCCCCCGGGCAGTTTGTTCCCTGGGCTGCTGCAGGGAGATGATGAAATGGAGTTTGTCATGAATCCACCGAGAGAGAGGGCTGGGAGTGCCCAGCTGGATGGCAGGAGCGGAGCACAGGGAAGGGGGAAGCTCTGGGAAGAGGCAATTGGGATGTCCCTGCCTCATCTGGGGTTGCCCTGAGCCTCTCTGGCTCAGCTGAGGGCTCCTGCCAGGCGGCTCTGCTGGATCTGGAGGGAATCAGCCAGGTCAGGGAAACCACACTCTGATTTTGTGACTGCCATGAATGAAACAGCAGCAGCTTGGAATCCCGGGATCACTGGGGTTGGAAAAGATCCAAGACCATCGAGTCCAACTGTGCCCACCTTGTTACTGAGTGCCACCTCCAGGGATGGAGACTCCAAACCTCCCTGGGCACCCTTTCCACGAGGAAATTCCTCCTGATGTGCCACCTGAGCCTCCCCTGGCCCAGCCTGAGGCCGTTCCCTCCACAAAACATCAGGAACGCTCAAGAGGAAGAGAAGGGAAGCTTTGTGTGCCCAGGGATCTCTTGCAGGAACATCCTCTGGTGCTCCCCAGGACAGGAGGGACCTGAGGTCCAGTTCCTGACGATGCAAACGCTGCCTTTGGATCAGCAAATCCTCACCCTGCAGGGAGCTGGGAGGAAACAGCAGGAAAAATTCGCTCTGTTCCTGCTCTGTCCTCTCCTCTCCTGCTGTTGGAGCCAGGGCTGGGGGTTGGAGGCACCTCCTGGTGGTCCTGACCTTGGAGTCTTCCAAACCCAGACAGTTCCTGGGAGTTTTGGGGTGTTTGGGCACCAACATTCTCCAGGATGAGAGGACAGAGCCTCAGGCTGTGCCAGAGGAGGCTCAGGTGGGACATCAGCAGGAATTTCTCCATGGAAAACATTGCTAAATATCAGAAGGGGCTGCCCAGGGAGGTTTGGAGTGGAGCCCATCCCTGGAGGTGGCCAAGGAAGGGCTGGAGGTGGCACTCGGTGCTCTGGGCTGGGGACAAGGTGGGGATCAGGCACAGCTTGGACTCGAAGACCCTGGAAGTCTTTTCCAACCTAAACAATCTTGGGATTCAGTGATTGGAACAAGAGGATGCTGAAAATCAGGGCTCCAAACCCTGGCTGTGTGCTCATCCCAGCCTGGGGTGTCCAACCCACCCAGAGCAGGTTTTTGGGATCATCCCTTCATGGCTTTGGCGTTTATTTCTGTTTTCCTTCCAGCCCTATAAAACAAAACCACAGAGGGGGAGGCTCTTGGGAAGCTGCTGCTGGAAACCCCTGCGGTGGGACACTTTGGAGAATTTGCTGTTCATTTACTTTGACAAGGGAGCCATAAAGAGAAATTGATTTACCAGCGACACCGAGGGCCAGTGTTCATGGCACTTGTCCCCACTCAGTGTCACCCAAGTTTGATTGGGATGTTTTTAGTTGTTTTTAAATGAATCCTACAGATTGTAGAGCCATTCCAACGCTGACTCCCTGTAATTCAGTAATTCATTTAATTGCTGCAAGGCCAAACGGAACAGGTTGAGGAGTGGTTGTGTGGGGATTTAAATGAAAAACGTGTAAAAAATACCCCTCCTTAAAGCTTTTAAGCCCTGAGCGTGGAGGAAACATCATTTCCGTGGTGTTTGAACTGAGATGAGTGAAGGTTTGAGCTGAGCCCAGGAGCGTTTGCTGCTGGTGCTCCAGGAGGGGACAGGAGATGAATGCACCGAGCAGAGGGAGGAGGGTCTGGAGGGGAAATGTGGAGAACAAGGGGTGCAAAATGCACCCAGGTGTGAGGGTGGCCTGGGGGCGAGGACTGGGCAAGGCTGGGGGGACAGCAGAGCATCTCCCCAAGGACCCAGAGCTCTGGATGGGGTTAACTCTGGTGGTTGCTCAGGAAGGAGGTGGGTGAGGACCTCTGAGGGGTCTGTGGGGTTGGATGAGGTGACTTTTAAATGTCCCTTCCAACCCGAACTGTGCCGTGGTTCTGTGATCTCTCAGCACATCCTGGGGAGGTTGGAAATGGCTTCTTTTTTGGTTTCCCTGTTAAAAACCCCCAAAGCAAACCTCAGGCCACCAAACCCTGCAGAGCAGCTTGCCCTTGGGACCCTCCTCCACAAGGGTCTCCTTGCTCGGCTTCCAGGATACGGATTTGCTCCATGTCCCAAACCATTTCCACATCCCCACGAGGGCAGCAGACAATCTCTGAGACACATTCTCTCCTCCTCAGTTAATAGGATGAGGGTTTTATGCCGTCTCACAGTTTGGGGAGTCGGGATTTGCCCCGAGGAGGATAAAGGTGAAGGCTGAGCTGCCCCTTCCACCCTCCTGTGACCACTTCTTGGCTTTAGCAGCTCTCAAACTCTTCCCTGCTCCCAAAGCTCTCCTCCTTTCCTGCTTTCCCTGCATCCAGCTTATCCTTACCTCATCCTGCCTTCCAGCAGCCCTTCCTCCTGCCCAGCTTTTGTCCCCAGAAGCCCCATCCCCACCCCGCAGAGCTGGGCGGGCACAAAGGAGCGGGTAATGAGCTCCAGGAGAACCTGCGCTCCCGTTTTTCCTGCCCAGACAATGCCGGCAGCTGAGCTCTTTCTTCCGAAAAGGTCTCGCATCCCTGGGATTCGCCGTCCTCGCCGTGGGTGGGTGGCTGCATTCACTCTTCCATAATAGCTCCAGCGTCCTCCATGGGAAATGTCCTTGTTCCTTTTCTTCCTGCTTTGGCTCTGTCCCCTCTGGACTCGCAGCCTCGGGGTCAAACCCAAATTATCCCTGCTCTCCGGAGGTTGAAATCCTGTTGCATAACCAGCCCTGGGAGCTGCGTGTGCTGCAGCTTAGAGCTCACCTCGGGTGCCTTCTGGAGGTGTCCTTGGAAAGGGATGGTTGGGTGAAGAGGGAAATGGGAGCAGTGGGGAATGGATGGTGCTGGGAGTGACACGGGTGGCTGCCGTGGGCATTGGCACCAGGAATTCTGGGGTGGAAGGAGAAGCTGGAAGAGCTGCCTACAAAAGAATTTTGTGTCGAGGTGTCCTTGACCTTGTCCACCCAACATGGAGAGGCACCAGGCAGTTCCAAACCAGCGTGGTGTTGCCATTTTTGCTGCTCTTGCTCCAGAAAAATAATCAGGCACAACCTCCAACATCTTTCCAGAGGCCAAAGGATGAGGGATGCCAGGGGGAGGTGGAGGAGCACCGGTGTGCTGGGAGGGCTGTGCTGGGTGGGATCTTGGTGCTGGTGTCACTGGTGTGAGGCCCCAGGACGGAGCTCTGGTTTTCCATCACTTCATGCAGGGAGCCTTCCTGGTTGAATTCCAACTGTGACGCCCGAGCCTCTCTGATCCTGAGTTTGAAGTGATCCTAAGCAGGTCCTGGCAGGACATTTCCATCAGGAATTGGAGGGAGGAAAGGCCCATGAGGTCATGGGCTCCGTTCTCCAGCCAGGGCTGTCCCCTGGGCTTGGCCAGCCCTGGTATTGCAGCTTCCAACCAGTGCCACATCCAGGGGAAGTGACTCAGCCTGACAGACCCTGTTCGGAGCTCTCCAAGGCCCCAGTTTGGGGTTGTTTAATACAATTTTCCCTCATTTCCCTCATCTGGGGAGATGTAAAGCTCAGTGGAAGTTTCCCACATTGAAACGAGCCAGAGGAGAACATGGGTGGTCTCTTTTCTGTGTCTGCAACTGAGGTGGAATCCCAACTGCCCCCAAACAGCCACATCTCCTGCAGGATCCTATTCCTTCCCATCACGGGGCTCTTCCCATGCAAAATTTTCCAAGGAGATGGCATCAGGAGTGGCACAGGAGTGTCTGAAGTGGATCAAAGCAGCTTTCTGCTCGGTTGATTTGCTGTTTTCCCTTTCTGGGCCGTGGATATCTCCTGGCAGGTCACAGCGTGCCCGGGGCTGTTTGTCTGCCCTCAAATAAATCTCACACCTCATCCACAGCGGGAATTACAGGGAATGAAGGGGCTGGATGCTTCCCAAGCCGTGGCAGATGCTCGTGCAGATGGTGCTGGCACAATTCCCACTGACAAATCATCGAGTGGGATTGTCCAGACCCTCCCAGGAAAGGGACTGTGGGATCTGGAGTGATCCTAAAAGGGTGTTGGTCTGAGTCTGTCCCCTGTCCCCACTCCTTGCTGGTGGCAGTGTTGGTGTCACACTGGAGGGACCTGGTTTTAGGTGTCTGGGTAGAGCCAGAGCTCTGAAAGTCTTTTTGCTGATGGAGAGGAACAAAAAACCTTGAGATTCTAAATAAATTTTTCCTCAGGTGTTCCTGCAGTTCAAAGATCCTTTAGTGAAGGAATGAACTTGGAAAGGGAAAAATCTGTGTTCACCAAGGGAGTGAAGAGCTCCTCATGGAGCTGCCAAACAGCCCAGGGCAGGGGCTCCTCCCCACCCCATTCAAACCATCTTGAATGTTCACAGCACGTCCTGAGAGTGGATCCTTTCCTTCCTGGGAATTCCTGACCTTGGAATAGGGCTGGACCCTGCTTTGGGCAGAGAGGGGTGTCCCCCATGCTCTGGTTGGGACACAGCAACTTCTTCCCACTGCTTGGTCCAATTCTTTGTTTACAACATTAACAAGGAAGTTTGGAGAAAGACGAGCAGGGTTCCTGTACCCAGCTGCTCCAGGACTTGTGGTTTGGGACTTTGGTGGCCCAGGCTCTGCTGTACAGCCCTGAGCATCCCAGCTCAGGTCCCACCACTGCTGGGGAAGGGATGGCCCTTCCTGCTGATGCCTCAGGGTTTAACTNTGAAACTACTGTTTGGGTTCAAAAATCTCACCTGGCTGTTTGTAGAGTTGTCTGAATGGTTTTTGTGGGCAGAGTCTGCTGAATTTATGTGCTGAATTTGAATTTTCCCAAATTTACACTCTTCTTCCTGCAGGTTTTGCCTGTTGTCCAATTTGTGTTTTTCTTTTGATGAAAAATGAACAGAGCAGAGCCCTGTAGTGGAGGTTCCTCAGCCTCCTGAGCTTTTCTCTCCTCTCCCCCAATGCAGATGAGGTGAACCTGCTGGACAAAATCACCCAGCACGCCCAGGACCTCAGCAATGTTTCCTTTGGCTACGACCACAGCAAGTGCAGGATCCTGGAGATCGGGCAGTACGCCACCCTCACCATCCCCACCAGGGAGGCCTTTGGGGACAGGTAACCTCCATTCAGGGGGTGGGGATGGGCTGGTGGGGCTCAAAAATCATCTGAGGTTTGGCCATTGGTTTGAGGAGTTCCTTGGAGAGCCCATTGCAGGATGACATGGAGATAACTCAGCCACTCTGAGCTCTGGGCTTGGGGCTTCCTTCATTTCTTATATTTTGGAACAGTTTGTCCCATCTCTGGAAGTGTCCAAGGGAAGCAACCTGGGCTTGTGGAAGGTGTCCCTGCCCATGGCAGGGGTGGGATGGATGAGCTTTAAGGTTTCCTCCAACCCAAATCGTTCTGGTGTTCTTTGATGGTTCTTGGTTGGGTGCAGGAAGGACACCTTGGCACGGCCCCATCACCCCGTGCTGAGGGGGTGTGGGCAATGCTGATTTAGGCCTGGCTGCTTCTCTCTGAACCTCACAGCTGGAATGATTCCTTGCTCTTGGTCCTCTTTATTTTTCATTCTCGCTCGGTTCCTCCGTGCTGTGACCCGAATTTTTTTATTTCAAGGAGGGGTCAGTTCATGGTGGCACAGCAGCAGCTGGGTGCTGTCCCATGTCCCCTCTGTCTGCCAGGTTTGCAGACGAGCTGAGCGTGCTGCTGAAGCTCAGGTACTCCCTGGAGGAGGACACCAGCCTGGTGAGCATCCTCAGCCACCGCAGCCACGTGCTCTTCCAGATCAGGGTTAACCCCTACGGCCTGGTCTTCGTCACCACGAGGAGGAGACACTACGAGTAAGTCCCAGCCCGGGTGCTGTTTTCCTGCCTTTCCATCCTTCCTTTTCCATCCCCAAGGCCAAGGGTCAGGGTTTCCCACTCTGGTGGAAAATCTTTGGGCAGTGCTGAGCTCAGCTCAGCTGAAGGAAGGTGATGTCCCTCAGACCTGGTGCAGGTTGTCCCTGCCAAGCTCCACTCTGCCAAAACGATGCAGCTCTGGAAAACAAAGCAAAGGACAGCAAGGTTCAGATCCCTGGGGATAAATCCAGACACAAAAGCCAGGCAGTTCTCAGGTGCCTCCACTGGTTGTGGACATCCCCAAATCCATGGAAGAAAGTGATGGTGGTGTAACAACTCCAGGATTGTTCCTTGTCTCTGCACTAAGGGTGGGATAAGGAGGGACCCTGGGAGCTGCTGAGGGGTAAAGCCTGGTCCTGGCTAAGGTGTGGGATGAAGTTTCCTGTTGTGCCTCTTCCCTTTCCCTCAGGTTCCCAGTGTCCTTCCTGGGCGATGGGCGCTGGCACCAAGTGGCTCTCGGCATCTCCCTGGAGAGGCTGGAGCTGCACGTGGACTGCCGGCTGGTGGACAGGGTGAACTGGTCCAACTACTTTGGGATGGGAGTGAACACTGAGGGGCTGATCATCATTGGAGGCCTCATTGAGTCCTTCGAGATCCCCTTTAAGGTGAGAGCTGGGCAGGGTCTGCTCTACCTGCATGGCTGAGGTTGCAAGCTCCCTCTGAAGGAATCCACTTCCATCGCCTTCTCTTCCCAAAACAACATTTACGTTCGTGCTTGGGCAGGATGAACTTTGCAAAGGCTTGGAATTGTGCACAGGGCTTGGGTTTGGGTCAGGGCAGCACAAGTGGCAGCACTCAGGTCACCTCTGGGTTGGACTTGCACTCATCCTCTGCTGTTGGCCATGACTTGGACCATGCAGAGAAGTCTCTGTGCAGTCAGCATGGAAAGATCTGGTTGGGGAGTGCATCCAGTGGCTTCAAACTGCCAGAGGGCAGGGATGGATGGGATCTTGGGCAGGAATTGTTCCCTGGGAGGGTGGGCAGGCCCTGGCACAGGCTGCCCAGAGCAGCTGGGGCTGTGCCTGGATCTCAGGCCAGGCTGGACATTGGGACTGGGAGCAGCCTGGGACAGTGGGAGGTGTCCCTGCCCACGATATCTTTGCATCCAACTCCTGAAGCTGCAGAGGGACCGTTCAGTGCCCAAACCATCCCATAAAGAAATGCCTGGCTATGAGAAGCTGGAGACCACCTCCCCTGCAGGCCCTTGCAGAGTTTTCCCTGTGCTCTGGAGGAAGCAGGGGATAAACTCTGCTTTCTGTGTCTCTCCCAGGGTGCTCTCCAGCAGCTCACCTTCGTGATGGGAGACCCAGCAGCCGCCGCCGAGCACTGCCACAGCTCCAACTCAACCTGCCCAGGCTCCTTCAGCCTCACCAGGGCCCCGTGGGAGCTCCCAACAGCCTGGCCAGAGGTGTGGCTGGGGGCAGCTGATGGATTTAGGGACTGCTGGGCCAAGCTTTTCCTTGGTGTCACACGACTGCCAGGAAAAGCCCAACCCAGGGTGTTAATGCAGCCTGGAAGTCCTGGGATCTCCACTTCGGGGTGGTGTGCCAGGAGGTGGGGATGGTTCTTTTCCATCCCTTCAAGTCACAGATGGGTTTGGTTTCAAGGAGAGTGAGTTAAAGGGAGAGTTTGGGATCCAGGGAAAGCCTGGGGGTGGGAATGACTGGACGTGCTCCTGTGTGTGACACTGGGAAGCTTTGAGTAATGCTGCAGCTGGAGCTGCGCTTCTGGGAGGAGGTGAAAGCTGTTCTTGAAATGGACACCCCTCTGGAATTCTTGCCCACTCCCAGCAGCATTGCACCCTTTGGTACACCCTCCTTCCAGAGGTTGTCCCTCTGTTCTGCCAGCATTGCTGGAAAACGGAAATTTGGGGGGCTTGGCTTTCGTTGCAGCCTTCAACAAATTTCCAACAAACTTTTGTCCAAAAGCCCAGATCACTTCATAAATCCCCCCAAACATGAAGCACCCAGGCTTTCCTCAGGAGCTGGAGTTGGTCCAGGGGGATTCCTCACATCTTAGGCCAGGTATCTCCATAGGAAGCGCTCCATAGGAGCCTGGGAAAAGCTGGAGAGAGGCAGGTGCTGGATGTCAGTGCTTGGCACGAGCCTCCCGTGTGTAACACCCGTTTCTGTGCTCTGGTGAGGAGCTGGGGCAGCTGCTGGGGAAGGGCAGTGCCAGGGAGGGGAGCTGGGCCTGGCATGGGGCATCCATCCTGTCTGGCTCCTGCCCAAGGTGTCCTTCAGGATGCTGGAGCACATCCAGGCAGGGAACAGGGAGCAGTGACAACCCTGCAGTGGCTGCTGCACTCCCAGCATGGGCTGCTTTGTTTTGTGGGAGTTACTGGAAGAAGAGGAGTTTTGGGAAAGCCCTGCTCGTGGGGGATTAAGGAGCTGGCTTTGTGGAGAAGGCTGAGTGTAACTCAGAGCTGGTCACGCTGGTTCCCTCCTGCTCTGAGGGAAACAGGAGTGTCTGAGTGTCCAGCAAAACCCCTGGTCATCCCAAAAGGGAACCTGTGTTATCCCGAGCTCTGGAGGCCTGGAGCTCTTCCCTGAATGGCTCCGGGGTCTCACCCATCAAGGAGAAAATGTCACTTTAAGCATCAGTAACTTGGCCTCAGGTGGGACCCCACGGGATGATTCTGCCCCACATCCCCCCAGTTCCCATCCCTGGCTGGCCCTCCTCAGGGCTGAGGAGCTTCCAAATCAGCAGAAACTGCAAAAGCCACCCAAGCTCTTGAGAGGTTTGATCAGAAGCCATTCCCTGGTGTTGCTGTGAAGCTTTGGCTCTCGCTGTGCATTCCCTGGATGCTTCCTGTGCTGGCAGAGGCAGCTCCTCAGTCCTGGAGCCAGCAACAAGCACCTGCTCAAGTCCCTGCTGCTCCTTGGGCAGTGATGGTTTTCCTCTTCTCTCTCTCCAACTCTCCAGGTGCCAAAAGAAACCAATGAAATCCAGGATTCATCTGCTCAGGTATGACTCCTGCACTGTCCTTCTTCGTGTCCCTCTGCTGTCACCCCCAGGCTGTCTCCTGAGGACACGAGTTGCTTTAATGAACAATAAGGCAAAGCCAAAATACCCAGCCAAGGCCACTAATTATTATTTCCTGGGCTGTTGTTGTTATTTTCTTTACTGCAACCTCTCTCTTTAAGGGTTTGAAGGTCCCTGGCCGTGTCCCAGGCCTGGTGGGGGTCACAGTGATAGCTCAGGTGACCTCCGTGGAGCCAGAGGGGTGGTGGTGGTGGTGGAGCAGGGAATGAGGTGGATGAGGCCATTGCCTGCACAGAGGCTTCTTGGATGTGCCTGGGAGCTGAGCCAGGCTGGGTTAGCCTGGAGGGAAGGAGGAGAGGTCAGCAGGGTGGCAGGATTTGGGATAAAGCAGGGTGACCACTGCTCCTGCCCATGGTGGGGTGTGATGCCTGCCTGGGGAGGTGTCCCCCAGGATGTCCCCGCTGTCACTGAGCAGGTGGGAAGGGCTGGAGCTCTCCATGGAGGAGGTGGTTGTGGTTCTGGGGCCCTCCTTGGTGTGGTTTCCTGGGATCTGGGCTGGCTGCTCCCCAGTCCCACTGGTGCTCCTGGTGCTGAGCTCCGTGTCAGAGCTGCTGTCCCCCAGCTGCTGTCCCCCAGCTGCTGTCCCCCTTGGAGCGTGTCCCCAGCTCTGGTGCACGTGCTGGGGACAGGAGGCAGCGCTCTGAGCAAGGCTGGCTTTATGCTCCTGCTGCATTTGGGGTTTTGAGCCAAGCTTTGTTGTTCAAGTCCCTGCAGGCACATCCTGAGGGGAAACCCACCAGCAAATGCAAATTTGGGATTTTTGTGTGTGTGTGTGTGTGTGTGTGTCTGAGAAGTTCTTCATTCCCCTCACCCTCCTGCCTGCTGTTAACTCTTTGGGGAGAGTCTCTCTCCTCCCACCTGGAGAATTCCAAGCTGGACCTGGCCAAGTGACCTTTGGTCCATCCCATCTGCTCTGGGCTCAGCAGCTCAGGGGTGAACGTGTCCCAGGTTTGCTGGGTGGGTTTGTAACCAACTGAGGTGGCAAAAATCACCTTTGCTGGGCACTTATGGCAGGTGGGCTCTGCCATCCTGCTGGATCCTGTTTGGGATGGGATTCCCCCCATCCAATGCTTGTCACCATTTGGTTCTCCCAGCCCCTGGCAAGATGTTGCCATAACGAGGAAAGTGGTGAAATTCACTGGTCTGCAGGGGGAAACGAACAGCATTCTGGATTTGGGACAAGTTTATTTTTCAAGCCCTTAATAAGGAGCAGAGCTGCCTTGGAATCGCTGGTGTTGGGGTTTATTTGGGATAAAAAAGCTGCTGCAGTTCGGGAGTAATGAGGAGCAGCCCAGCTCTGCAGCAGGGACAGGCCACAGCTCTGCCTCCTGGTTCCTTTGTTCATTTAGAAGTAAATTAGTACATTGGTGGACTCCTTAATTGTTAATTAGAGCTAAATAATTATGGAGGTTCAGGGTGATGTAATGGGGGAAGGCAAGAGAAGGGTTGTTGGTTACTGGCAGCAACACCTGAATTGCAGCCTAGTCCTTCTGGGATTTGTTTTTTGAGGGATAAATTGCCATTTCTGAGCAATCTTTGGGACGTGGATGGTGTTGAGCCACTTCTCCTGCTTTTTGTTTTCTCTTTAACTGCCTGCCCTAAACGTGAGCAGGAGGGCTGAGCTGGATCCTGAACTGAGTGGCTTTTCCAAGGTTTTACCCAGCCTGACCCAGCTGAAAATTAGGGCATAGTGGTTTTTTGCTGGTTGTTTGGGCTGCTGAAAACAGGGATGCTCCAAGCTGGGCTTTAAGCCCTTTGCCATTTAGGAATTTTTGGATTTGAAATCAGCTGAAAAGCCCTCCAGAAGTCCAGCAGCACCGTTATCTTTGCCAGTAAAACACTCTTGGGCTCCTCAGGCAAAATCCCAAGTTTGCAACTCTTTCCAAAACCATGGCATTAATTAGGAATCCGTGGTTTCTTTATTAATGAGCCCCATATCAGTTGCTCTGTTATTTTGCTTGGGCTCAGCTTGAGGGAAGAGGTCTGTAATTACTCAAAGCTTCTTGTTTGCCTTTTTTTTTTTTTCCTTTAAATAAAAAAAAACTTAATTCCATATTGGCACAACACGAAGCCTTTTCCCAGTCAGTCCCCTGGAGCTTCCCCAGCTCTGTGAGCCAAACTGAAAATTCAGTGCTCGTCTTGGGGAAGGCCTGAGGTTTTCATGCTTTTGGGGTTGAAGAATTATGGGGCTGGGATTGAGAAACCTCTGCTCTGAACCTCTGGAATGGGAAATGTTTTGTTGTCTGTGGTTATGTCATCTGGATTTTCCAAGTGGGATTCTCCAGCTCTTCCCACGTCGCTGCTGTGGTTCTGCTGCTGCCACGTGGCAGGTGACATTGGGGACCCAAAATGTGCCTGAGGCAGAGACTTCTCCTCCTTTCTTTTCCTTCTTTAATCCAATTTTCTGCAAATCACAGACCCTGCCTTGCTTGTCACCAGCCAATTCCTTCTTTTTTCCCTTCTGTTTTCTCACCCTTAAGGGCTGCTTTCAATCTGGGCTCCTTCCCCACTTCCCAGCTGGAATTTCTGGGAGCTCAAACCCACATGCCTCACTCAGCTCTCACACTTTTGGACAACTTCTGAGCTGTTCCCAATTTGCCCCTCTCAGCTGGTTCTCCTCTAAATTTGGCCTGTCTGGAGGAGCAAGGATGGCTCCTATTGATTTTGGCTTTAATTGTGTTTACACAGCCAATGTAATTCAGCCTCGTGCCTCGGCAACTTTCACTTGAGACCCTTTTCCCCTGAGCCTCTCCAGATGGGAGTTGCCAGTGTGGACCTTTCCCATGTCAAGTGTTGAAGCTGAATTTAAACCCCCTTTGCCTGCCCTGTGTGGGAATTCCAGCTGCCAGGCCTGGATGTGGCTTCCTGCTGGGATTCCCAGGCTGGCACATCCCGTGGGGCTCCTCTGCACCAGCATCACCCACTGAGAACCCCAACTCTTCAGCTCCTGCCCCTGCAACGCCTCCCAGCTCGTGGTTAACGAGGTCTGGGAATTCTCACCTCACTTTTCCTCACCTGCTGGTCGAGTTGGATGGAAATCTGAGCACCCTGATGTCTGGGAGGTGTCCCTGCCCGTGGCAGGGGTGGAATGAGGTGGGATTTAAGGTCTTTTCTGACCCAAACCATTCCCTGACACCATCTGCCAGCTGCTCTCCATCCTTGGAGCAACTGGTTTCTAAAATTTTGCCTGGTGAAGCCCCTGGGCTGAATCCCCCAGCCCCTTGGAGCAGACAGGTGCTGCTGCTTTTTCTTCCACTCATTTTCCACTCTGAGTTGTACAAAACGAGGCACCAAGTTCTCTTTCAGCTGTAGCTGAAACTTTCCAATCCTGGGGGTTTGCTGGTTGCAAAATGGGTTTTAAGGGAATGAACACTTTGGATCAAAACCAGAACAATTGGATGGGGGGAGAAACACGGATCGAGTTGGGAAGCTGAAATCCACTGATTCTTTTTTTTCACCATTCAAGGTGTATTTCAAGACCTGCTGTTAATCAGTTAACCCCCAAAAAGCACCAAAAATGAAACATCAAAACCACTCTGCTTCTCTTTTCATTTCTGCAAGCAAAAATTCTCTATTCCAGCTCATTTCTTTATATCTGCTCCAAAAGAAAGAGCCGGAGCTTTTATCCCTTCCAGGAATTGCTGCAAAAAGAACAAATATTCCCAGATTTTGGGCAAAGCCTCTTTCCAGCTCCGTGAGGCAGGAGAGGTCGTGCCCAGGTGGGTTTAGTCGTATCAGGGACCCCATTTGAGCATCTCTTCAGGTGACTTTTGAGCAGCCACCAGCTCTGAGGGGACACNTCAAAAATTCAAAAATTCAAAAATTTAGGGATTTAAAAATTAAGAAATTGAAAATTCAAAAATTTAAGGATTTAAAAACTAAGAACTTGAAAATTTTAAAAATTTAAAAAATTAAAAATTTAAAGCTTAAATTTTTCTCCTCCACTTGGGATGGGAAGAGCTTGGAAATCTCCAATCTCATGGCAGCAGAATCCAAACTTCAGCAGCTCCCGCTGCCTTTGGAGCTCCTTAGCTCATCCCAAATGGGGCTTGGCCGGAGCCGGCACCACTGGGACCGTTGGGTTCCCACCCGCAGGATTCACCTCAAGGACCACAACTTGTGGCAGGGAAATTGTTGCTTTTCCTGCTTGGTGCTCCTCCAGATCCCCCTCGGTGCTCGCCAGCCGGTGGATCCGTGGGGCAGAGCAGAATGGGAGCCCCACGATGCGCTCAGCCCAGGGGATGTGGGAAGAAGGACGGGAAGGACTCTCCGGTTCCCCTTCCCGGCCTTGCAAGGCAAGCGTGGGGCTGCATCTCCCTCTAGTGACTTCTCTCAGCTGCTTCCTCGGCAGCTTTTCCACCCGGAGCCTCCACGCAGGGTTGGGATCCCCAGCCCCAGTGCCACGCGTGATCTGCATCCCTGCGGAGCCCAGGAGCAGCACGGAGCAGGCTCCAGGCAGGGCTGGTGGCCCCGTGGGGCTGCTGCAAAGGTGCAGGACCTCCACACCCAGCCAGCAGCCCAGTCTGAGGGGCTTTCACTGGTGCTGGGTGGGATTTGAAGTGCAGGGGAGATCTGAAGTTCAGCTCCTTTTCCACAGCCAGTGCTTTTGTGCCTGCTGGGGACGTTTCCCCCATCCCTGGGCAGTGTCTGGGCTCTGCTGGAGGTTGTAGGGCAGGAAGAGCCCGTGAGACCTGCAGGGACCATGGGAGGTGGCAGCTGAGGACACAAAGAGCCCTTTGCAAGCCCCTGATGACCTCCAAGATCCTGGAAGCACCCAGGAGGCTCCTCCTGGCCTTTTGCTGTCTCCCCTTCGCAGCCCTCGGAGCTTTGCAGCTGCTCCAGTGGGAAGCTGTGAATTTGGGGCTTCGAGCTCCCCTCTCAGAGCCTGGTGGCTCCATTCTCCCAGGAGAACACCAGGAGCCTCAGAATGGGCAGGAACAGCAGAATCCAGAGGCTGGAGGGACAGATCGATCCCTGGTGTCACTTCAGGCATCTGCTGTAACTCTTTCAGGAATTGCTCTCAAGATTGGATTGGATTGGATTGGATTGGATTGGATTGGATTGGATTGGATTGGATTGGATTGGATTGGATTGGATTGGATTGGATTGGATTGGATTGGAGCTGGGGGTGCTCACCTGGAGAGGAGAAGACTCCAGGGAGAGCCCAGAGCCCCTGGCAGGGCCTGAAGGGGCTCCAAGAGAGCTGGAGAGGGACTGGGGACAAGGGATGGAGGGACAGGACACAGGGAATGGCTTCCCAGTGCCAGGGGCAGGGCTGGATGGGATTTTGGGCAGGAATTGTTCCCTGGGAGGGTGGGCAGGCCCTGGCACAGGGTGCCCAGAGCAGCTCGTGTGCCTTGTGGAAGGAGATTTGGTTTGGAAATGGGTGAAGTGTCCTGCTCATTCTGGATGGGCTGCCCTGGAATTTGAGGGCTCCTGCCTGGGGCTCACAAGCTGTGCCCTGCCTCATCCCCCAGCAGCTTTCCTGCACATGGGAAATTAGGAATTACAGAATCATTTAGGGTGGAAATGACCTCCAAGATCATCAAGTCCAACCCGTGATCACCTTCTCACCCTGACCAGAACACTGAGTGCCACATCCAGTCGTTCCTTGGATGCTCCCAGGGCTGGTGACTCCACCACCCTCCCTGGGCAGTCCACTGAGCAGGAAAAGGGGAAAAAAGTAAGTGAACCCTTCAAACTTGTTTTTTTCCCCTTCTCCTTTTTCAGGACTCCAGACTCACCAGTTCAGATTTGACCCTGGGGCCACCTTGGCCGTGGGAGGACACCCAGGGGACCCTCAACCTCCAGCCTAATGGGAGCACCCTGGCTTCCCTCTCTGCTCACGAGGTGCCACCAGCTGAGGAGGAGGAGGAGGAGGAGGGCAGCCTTTCCATTGAGGATGAAGGCTTTGAGCTGCTGAACTCCACCCACAACAAAATCAGCGGCCCCGGCCGGCCCGCGCTCAGGAGAAGCTCCGGTGAGTCCGCGATTTTCCTCCTTTCCTCCAGCCCGATTTCTGGGAATCTGACAGTGCTTCACCCACCCAGGAGCCTCCATCAAACCCCCTGGAGCAGCCAAGAAGGAGCGTGGCTCCGACCCCCGGCAGGAGAACGTCACCACCCAGAAGCTGGAGGAGGACCTGGGCACGCGGCGGCGGCTCCCGCCCAGCAAACCTCGCCTGGAGCCCTTCCCCAAGGTGTCCCCATGGCCTCAGCGGGGGACTGCTCCCAAAGGAGACATCCCCAGAGGTCCCCTGAGGGCAGGGGCACTGCTGGGTGTCCCAGAGGATCCTCTTGGAGCAGGACATTCTGGATTGTGGGTGGCACGTGGACACCGGGGCCGTGTGAAGCCGGGACCGCCGGGGCTGCCGGGACCTCCGGGGCTGCCGGTGAGTGGAGCAGGGGGAGGAGGGGTGGGTGGTGGGGAAAGGCTGCTGGGATGGGGAAACAGCACAGGGAAAGCTTCTCCAGGGTGAGAAAGCTTCTCCGGGATAGGGAACCTTCTTCAGGGTGGGGAAATATCTTCAGGATGGGAAACTTCCAGGATTGGGAAACATCTTCAGGACGGGGAACCTTCTCCAGGATGGGGAATCTTCTCCAGGACAGGGAACCTTCTCCAGGATGGGAAAGCTTCTCCAGGACAGGGAACCTTCTCCAGGATGGGGAATCTTCTCCAGGACAGGGAACCTTCTCCAGGATGGGGAACCTCCAAGATGGGGAACCTCCAAGATGGGGAAACCTTCTCTAGGGTGGGGAACCTTCTCCAGGGTGGGGAAGCTTCTCCAGGGTGGGAAAGCTTCTCCAGGATGGGAAAGCTTCTCCAGGGTGGGAAAGCTTCTCCAGCATGGGAAAGCTTCTCCAGGGTGGGGAAAGCTCCTCGAGGATGGGGAGCCCTCCCTGTTCAGGCCCAGCAGGGCTGTGCACTGACCGTGGGAAAGGATTTTTGGATGTCCCTGAAGAAACTTCACTGAAAACTGGAGAGAAGACGATTCCTGTGCCCTCCTTGCTCTAGAGATGGTCTCAAATCATTCAATCAAACTTTTTTTTCACTTTTATTCATTTTGTTTTCACTTTTTTTCCACCCTGGTCCTGCCCAGACTCAGGCTGAGGGGATCAGAGGGGGCCAAGCCATTCCCTCCAGCCCCAGACCCCACACAAACCCCTGCCAGGACCCCCCTGGCACTGCTGCTTTTGGCTTCTGCAGCCCCAAATCGATGCCTGGTTCAAAGCAGAGCACTGAATTTATCTTGTAATAAGTTCTGACTGCTTTTCGAGTCATTCAGTCGTTGTAGGGGATGAAAAAAGGGAAATTCAGGGGGGAAAAGAAAGGGAAACTTAAACTGGAGAAAGTTTTCGAGGAGTCACGTCCTCATTGAGGATGAAAAAGGGAAAATTGAAAAGAAAGAGGGGAAATTGAAACAAAAAAGGGAAATTGAAAAGAAAAAAAAATGAAAAGAAAAAGGGAAAATTGAAAAAAAGAGAAAATTGAAAAAAAAGGGAAAATTGAAAAATAAAAAGGTAAACTTGAAATAGAAGACACTTTAGAGGAGTCTCTGTTGAGGAGTATCTGAAAAATGCTTTTAAGTATTTTTCTGTTTATTCATTCTGACAAAATGATTTCTCTCGTTTGGTTCCATTTTCTTAACAATTCCCCTAGGAATTTTTTTTTTATTTTTTATTTTATTTTATTTTATTTTTATTTTATTTTTAAATTTTTTTAAAAGTTATTTTACCTTTCTTTTTTACTTCTACCTNTTTTATTTTATTTTATTTCATTTTATTTCATTTTTATTTTATTTCCCCACTGCCAGCAGTGACCCCGGGCACCTTCTCTTCCCTTTTCCTCCCATCCCTGTGGGCTCTGCCCCAGGGTTTGGGGGGCTCGGGGGGGTTTCCATGGCTGTGTCTGCCACCAAATCCATCATCCCTGAGCCAGCCTTGGGATAAATTTAGGACTTCCAACTTCTCCCTCAAGCCACCTCCTTGCTGCTGCAGCCCTTGCCTGCAAAAATAGAAGGGAAAAGCAAAAGGAACAGATGCTGGAGGCTGAAAAAATCCCAGGAGAAGAGGAAACGTCGGGAAGTTTGACAGCCGTGGGGGGAGCTGCTCTGCTCTGCTGGAGAGAGCCTGGAGATGGAATCCGTGTCCCGAGGATCCTGGGTGGCACCAGAGCTGCATCCCAGCCTCAGGGAGCTGATGGGGGCGATGGAGAAGGGGTTGCTGCAAGGGCATGGAGTGACAGGGCACAGGGAAGGGCTTCCCCTGGAAAAACAGCAGGGTTGGGTGGGATGGTGGGAAAATGGCTTTTCTGTGAGGGTGGGCAGGCCCTGGCACAGGGTGCCCAGAGCAGCTGGGGCTGCCCCTGGATCCCTGGCAGTGCCCAAGGCCAGGCTGGACATTGGGGCTGGGAGCAGCCTGGGACAGTGGGAGGTGTCCCTGCCCATGGCAGGGGTGGGATGGGATGGGATTTAAGGTCCTTCCAAGCCAAACCAGTTTAGGATTCAGTGCAGGACTGAAGCTCAGTGGTGGCACGTGCCAGGCATGGCCAGAGCCATTATTGTGGCTCAGATGTGTCCCCAGGCTGGCACAGCCTTCCCTGCTGCTCTCCCGCTGCTCCCAAGGGATGAGGGCAGGGGGGTCCCTGCAGGGACAGGGAACGGAGCCATGTGGGGCCCGTTCTGGTGCTCTGCAGGCTCAGAACAAAGCTGGGGCTGGGGCTGAAGCTGTCAGAGCTGCAGCACAGCCAGGCAGAGGCTGGCAGGTAACACCTTCCAGNTTGAAAAATAAAAAGGTAAACTTGAAATAGAAGACACTTTAGAGGAGTCTCTGTTGAGGAGTATCTGAAAAATGCTTTTAAGTATTTTTCTGTTTATTCATTCTGACAAAATGATTTCTCTCGTTTGGTTCCATTTTCTTAACAATTCCCCTAGGAATTTTTTTTTTATTTTTTATTTNTTAGGATTCAGTGCAGGACTGAAGCTCAGTGGTGGCACGTGCCAGGCATGGCCAGAGCCATTATTGTGGCTCAGATGTGTCCCCAGGCTGGCACAGCCTTCCCTGCTGCTCTCCCGCTGCTCCCAAGGGATGAGGGCAGGGGGGTCCCTGCAGGGACAGGGAACGGAGCCATGTGGGGCCCGTTCTGGTGCTCTGCAGGCTCAGAACAAAGCTGGGGCTGGGGCTGAAGCTGTCAGAGCTGCAGCACAGCCAGGCAGAGGCTGGCAGGTAACACCTTCCAGGGAATTGTGGCCATCCCAAAAAGCCCAAAGGATTGCCGTGTTCTCATCCCAAAAAGCCAGGATCTCCCACCTGGCTGTTTCTGCCCACACAGGTGCCTTGGTAAGCCCTGAGGTGGGGTCAGGCCGTGGCCAAAATGTGCATTTTTGCTCAGATGACACCTCCCAACAGTTAAAAGCAGCCAATGTTCGTGTCCTCGTCCAAACTTGTGTTGGAATGTGGATATGATTCAATTTTAGGAGATTTTTTTCCCCCTAACATGCTGCATTTCCTCCCCAGGTGTCAGGAGATGTCTCCTGCTCCCCTGCCTGCTCAGGGGTGTTTCTGTGGTGCCAAACCGGGGGGCTTTTTTCACCCCACCCTGGTTTTTGGGGTGTTTCTCACCCATTGAAGCTCCTGCTTTGCTCTGAATCAGCCATTTCAGTCCCTGCTTGCCCGGGGCTGTGGCCCTGGTCACTCAGCCACTATGGGATGTCCCTTTGGGGTCACAGCTCTCCTCCTTTGCCTTTCAGGGCTGTCCTGGCAGACGGGGTCTGGTGGGGCCCAAAGGAGACAAAGTGAGTGTCCAGAAAAGCAGCGGCGTGTCCGGTGTGGGGTGTGGGGTGTGGGGCAAACACCTCTGATGGCTTGGGGTGGTTTGGGGGTTTTTCATCCTGGGGCAGCTCCTGGCAGCGTGGGGGCTCTGTCTGTGGGTTTGGGAGAGCAAGGAACTGGGTTTAAGGAGCATTTTAAGCCCAGGCTCGGGGTTTCACCTTGAGTTCTGGGGCAGTTTTGGGCACCACAATATAGAAAAGGATATTGAGTTATTGGAGAGTGTCCAGAGGAGGGACCCGGGGATGGGGAAGGGTCTGGAGGGGCCCGTGAGGAGCAGCTGAGGGTGCTGGGATTGTTCAGCTGCAGCAGAGGGAGGGCAGAGCTCCCCGGGGGCTGCAGCTCCTCCCGAGGGGCAGCTCCGGGCTCTGCTCCCTGGGACAGGGACAGCAGCCAGGGAACGGCTGGAGCTGGGCCAGGGCAGGCTCAGGCTGGAGAGCAGGGAAAGGTTCTTCCCCCAGAGGGTGCTGGGCACTGCCCAGGCTCCCCAGGGAATGGGCACGGCCCCGAGGCTGCCAGAGCTCCAGGAGCGTTTGGGCAGCGCTGCCAGGGATGCCCAGGGTGGGGCTGCTGGGGGGTCTGGGCAGGAATTGGATTGAAAATCCCTTCCAGCTCAGGATATCCCAGGACTCTGTGACTGATCTCTCTGGACAAGCTGTTCTCTCTCCCCTGGGCCACTCAGTGGCTCTGCAGAGGCAGCAGAGCTGGGACATGGAGCAGTTTCAGCTCAGCTCACCTGGAGGAGGGACACCGGTGTGTCCCAAAGCCCAGACCCATTTCTTATCCATGAAATCATCTTGCAGGGACATTGTTCCTCCAGCCCTGCCCTGGTCAGACCCAGGCTGCCCTCCCTGCCCGGACCCTGATGGGGCTCTGAGTCCGAGCCGGTGTCCAGCCTGTGCTGGGTCCTAAATCCCAGCAGGTTTTAAGGAGCTGCCCTTGTCTCCACAGGGATACCCCGGAGCCATGGGGCGCACAGGCCCCCCAGGTGACCCTGGCCCCGCTGGCATCCCCGGTGTCCCCACCATCTTCCTCTGGAGGAACTCCAGGGAGGACTGGCAGTTGTTCACGGTGAGTTACAGCCACGGCACTCAGAGCCAAAGGGACCAGGGCCAGCACTGGGCTGTGGTACTGGCCCTGGTCCCTTTGGCTCTGGTGCTGGCCCTTGTCCCTTAGGGTCTGGTGCTGTCCCTTGTCCCTTTGGCTCTGGTGCTGTCCCTTGTCCCTTAGGGTCTGGTGCTGTCCCTTGTCCCTTTGGCTCTGGTGCTGTCCCTTGTCCCTTAGGGTCTGGTGCTGTCCCTTGTCCCTTGGACCATGGTGCTGGCCCTGGTCCCCACAGGACTGGCCCGGTGCCATCTCCGGGGGCAGGCAGTGCCTGCCAGGGGGCCGTGGGCCACCCCAAAGCCACTCAGGGCCATTGTGGCTGTGGCCCCGTGACCCCGGCGGTGCCGGCGGCGGCAGCCGGGAAGCGCAAAGCCCCGGGCTGGGATTTGCTTATCTCAGCTGAGATAAGGCTGGCGTGGGACTCGGGCTGCTCTGGGGATGGGGCTGGCTGTGCCTGCAGCCCCACGGCGCTGTGCTTTGGGGCTCCCGTGCAGCGCATCCCTGGGGTTTGGGGGATTTGGGATTTTTGGTTTTGTTGGCTGAGCCTTTGGGAGTGCGGGGCAGGGAAGCCGCCCCTGGGGCTCAGGGACACTGCGGGAGGATGGGCTGGGAAAACTGGGAAAACGAGGGATGAGGTGCCTGTCCCAGAGCAGCTGTGGCTGTCGTGGTGCTGGGCAGCCTCTCCTCTCCCGCTCCCTTCCCATGACCAATCCCTTTGTTGTTAACGGGAATGAAGGAAAAGCCGCTCAGGGTCGCTGGGATTCCAGCCCCAGCCCCAGCCCCTGCCCTGTGCTTTGTTCCCGACTGCTGACAGATGTTGGCTTTGCCAAGAAGTTGTCTCAGAGTGGCCAAAAGGGCAGGAACTGCTGCTGGCGTGTGCTGGAATTGATTCAGCAGTGGGGAAGTCCCAGAATCCTGGGAAGGAGAACTGGAGCTCCCACAGTTAGGGGAGAGCTCAACCTGCAGCGCCAGAATCCTTCCCTTTCATCCATCCCAGGGCCTGGAAAACAGGAGTTCAGGTTGGGAGTGGTGCCTGGGAACCTCGGGGGAAAGAAAACATCGATCCATGGGAAATGGAGGGAACTTCGGGGTTGGGATGTGCCAGGGGGGTGGTTGTGGGGTGGCCGGGGGTGGCACAGGGTGGGCAGCCAGAGCTCCCCCCGGGGCTGCTCCCTGTGCTCTGCTCCCAGCCCGGAGTTGTCCAGGAGCACAAATCCTGCTCCCTCCCACTCTCCATCCCCTCCCCTCGGGCTGCTCCCCCTTCCCGGAGCTGGTTTCCTGCTGGAATTGCAGAGCCAATGAACTGCTCCCTCCTCTCCTTGGCATCTGGAGCTCCCAAATCCGAGGCCGTGTCTCAGGGGGGATTTTTTTTTTTTCTTCCCCCTTTTTAAAAAGCTCGGATGAAATAATATCCTGTCCTGAGTGAATCGGAGTTCACTGATTCCTGAGACAAGGCAAAATCGCTGGCCCTGCTCCAACCTCCTCCTGAAAGGTTTTGGGAGTGGATTTTGAGGGAAATGAGAACTGGCTGCACAGGAGGGACGTGGAAATCAATTTGGGATCAGCTTGAAAGGAGCAGGGATTCCATCCCTCATCCACCTCCGAGAGTCCTGCTCATTGCTGGGAATATTCCCCTCTGCTTTTATTTCCCTTAAAGAGTTCCTTGGCTTTTCCCCTCTCTCCCCACTGGAACTGGGGGTCAGATCCTTGGAGCAGGGGACAGGAGGGGTTTCCTGGAGTCCTTGAGGCTGAAACTGGGGAGCACAGAGTGAATCCTGCCCCTCCTGCTGCCTGGCATTGGGGTGCTGGATAATGAGGGGCATTTCTTAGCCTTTGGTGCCAGGCAGGATTTGGAGGAGCTGCCTGGACCACGGGGCTGGGCTCACCATGGGGAGGAGGAGGAGGAGGAGGAAGAGGAAAGAAGGGGTTTGCCTCCTGTGCTGCTGGTAGCTGGAGATGGACATTTCATCTCCTGGACATCTCCAAAAACTTGGGAAAACCCAGCTTGGAGAGGAGGCTGCACCAGGAGGTTTTAGGACCTTTGTGCTGGTTTGGAAATAGGGTTGGAGTAGCTGTGGCTGGGATGGGATTAATCCACCCTGGCACTTTCAGGTGGGTTTTCCCATCTCTGTGGTCATCTGGGCTTGGAAAAAAGTTGGAAGTGAATCCAAGATTTGGCTGCTGGGAGCAGTGAGGGGAAAGCCTGCGGGGCATCTTCTCCTCTGGTTTTTCCAGAGGCTGGAGGAGATTCCCAACCTGGAGCAAACTTCAGGGTCCAAGCAGCTGATTTTAGGCCAAAATCTGATGGTCCCTGCGCTCACCTCTCTTCCTTTTCCATATTCCAAACGTTTCTGGTGTCCCAGGGCTGCGGGGCATCCATGGAGGAGCTGAATTTCACCAAATCCCGGGAGAATTAGGTCTGCTTAATCTACTGATGAAGTAATTCCTTATTTCCCACATTACCCTCAGATTATCCTTCCTCCTGTGCCTTGCTTGCCCAGAGCATGAAACAAATAAGTGAATTAAACAAGTAGTTCATTGCTGCATCTTCCCAAGATGAGGAAAAAGACTTGAAATCCAGCAAGAAGGCATTTGGGATTAATTTTTTTTTTCACCTTTTGCTTTTATTCCCCCCCTCACTTTTCTTTCAGCAATCACCATTTTACCAACTCCTGCACGCAGGCTGGCCGGTGAGTGCCACTTTGGTCACTTTGAGTTTGGCTTTTTCCTTGGTGGCAGCCAAATTTTCCCTGCTCCAAGCACTTGTTGGGTTTTCCCAATGTGGGTTTGTTCTTTTTCTTTTTAATCCAGAGAAAACCCGGAGCTCCCGGGCCCCCAGGACACCCCGGGAAAACAGGAGCACCTGTAAGTACAAAAGCCCCGCTGTCCCCTCGGGGGCCTCGCTGCCCTGGGGACACTTTTAGGGTCGTTGTCCCCAAGCACTTGGGCTGAGCTGTAATTCAGGGCTTTGGGGTTGGGTTTCAGAGCAGCCTGATGGGTTTCTGGAGTGCTTCCCACTGCAGCCTGGGATGGTTGATATCCAGCTCCCAGCCCCTCCATCTCTGCCGTTTGGAGGGAAAGGAGGGAGGGCTGGGCAGGAGGGAGATGGAAATCAATTTGGGATGAGCTTGAAAGGAGCAGGGATTCCATCCCTCACCTGCCTCTGAGTGTCCTGCTCATTGCTGGGCAGGGCTGCCTTCCTTCCCCAGGGCAGCTCCCAGCCTTGGTTTTGGAGAAGGGATCACTTGGATCCCTCCCAGAGGCACAAAAACAAGGCAGGGAAGGGCTGGGGAAGGATTTGTGTGGGGCCAGTCCGTGCTGGGGGGGTCTCAGCCCCATGGCCACCACCCTGGCATTGCTGGGTGATGCTTCCCCCACATCTGGCCATGGGGCAGAGGGAAGGAAGGCGAAACTCCCTGTCCTGACATCCCATTGGGAAGCAAAGCAGTGGGAAAACAGATCTGCTCCCAACTCCAAACCTACCCTGGGCACAGACCCTGCCGTGGGGGGCAGGGATGAGAACTGTCCCACTCTGCCCTTCCCAAGGTCACCTCTGGGCATCACCACAGCCTCTGCAGGGTCTGGGGACACCTGGGGTGACTCAATCCCTGTTCGTGCCCAGGGACCCTGCGGAGCACCGGGAGAGCCGGGGCAGAAAGGCCAGCGGGGGTACACGGTGAGTGAGGGCTGGGGGGGCACTTTGGAGGGGCTGAGTCACCCTCAGGGCTGTCCTGGGACCCTCAGGGACCCTGCCCCTCTTGGATCAGCCCCTGGCTGGGAGAGGGAGAGTCGTGACAGGGCTGGGGGCAGGTAGGGAATGGTGTTTGAAGGGGTGGGATCCGTGCCTGGGTGCCCTCCCAGGCAGGGCTGGTGGCACAGAGGGTCCTTCCCCTGCTGCTGCTCCTCCTGTCCTGCACCTGCAGCACCCAGGGGTGCCTCAGTCCCAGCTCAGCACGGCCCCATTGGGTGCTGCAGCCCTCCAGGTGATGCCTTCCAAGGTAGCTGTCCCCAAAGAGCTGTGCCAAAGCCCTTCTCTCACCCCAGCTGGGGATGGGATATGGGAGCAGCTGTGCCTCATGGGACCCCATCCGATGCCAGGATGATTTTTGCCTTTTCTTTTATCCCCCTGTTACACCTTTTTACAATTTCTGGATTCTTGGTGCTTTCTGCCTCCATTCTTGGACTTGTTTGCCAAGCTGGGAGAGGAAACATTTGAGAAGCTCCGCAGTGAGGGATCAGTGTGCCCAGAGCCCAAGGGCCTCTCCAGAACACATTCTGTAACCTGAGATAGAACCATCCAGGGGAAGGGTCCTTGGGGAGGGGGGCTCATTGGAGCCTCTCCTTGGGGAATCTTTGCTAGATCTGCTAATTAGTAACACCTCCAGTGTCAGAGCAGAGCTTTTAGGAGGGGCACTGCGGGGTGCAGGGAGGTGCATTCGACCTGGCCGTGGTGCACCTAAGGGTCCTTCAAATAAATCCCAAGGGAAAATCCCTTTTTCCCTTCTAACCCTGTTGGACTCTTGATTTTCAGACCAGGAAAAGGCATCAATCTCCCCTGGCACTGCCCAGCTCAGCTCCCTGCAGGGTTCAGGTGCCCTGTGGGTACAAGGAAAGGAGATCAAGGTCCAGCTTTGCTCCACACTCCTCTTTAACCTGCCTGGATTCAGGATTTCACTGAGCTCAGGGCGAAGGAAACGCTGCCCCTGGAGATGGATCCTGAGATGGATCTGCTCCCACTCCTGCCCTTGGGAAAGGACCAGGAACAGCTCTGAGCCAGGGAGCAGGAGGCTCCCAGAGCTGTTTCTCCTTTATTTGCCTCCTTTAGAATATTCCTCCTCCTGGATTAGTGCCTAGAGGTTTAGGTTTCCTGGGAATAAAAGGGTTGGGGGGCATCCCAAATGTGCATTAAGGGGCTGCAGCCCTGGGACTGTGGTGGGTCCCGTGCAGGAGGCTCCCACTGGACCTTCTCTGACTGCATCGCTTCCTCCGTGCTGCTTCCTGCTGCACACCCCTGCTTCCAGCCATCCCAGAATATCAGTGGAGAACCTGGGAAGATCCCAGTGCCCAACACTCGCAGCCCCTGGGTGCAGGAAGCTTTTCCCCAGCTCCAGCTCCAGCGGCAGGCAGAGCTCAGCGTTTCATTTCCCGCTTCCCTCGCCTGGAATTTTTTCATTTTCCGTGCTTGGATTTCCCTCCCCAGGGGGACCCCGGGCTCCAGGGCTTGCCAGGACGTGTGGGACACCCCGGCTCCGATGGTTTCCCTGGCTTGGATGGCAAACCCGGGCCCTGGGGGCTGCCAGGGGAGCAGGTGAGGCAGGGAATGCTCAGGGAATGCTCCAAACCCCAGCCGGGAGACAGGGAGCTCCTAAAGCTGTTTGTCCTCCTCCTGCCTCCTTTAGAATATTTCTCCTCCTGGATCAGTGCCTCGAGGTTCAGGTTTCCCGGGAATAAAAGGGTTGTGAGGCACCCCAAATGCTCATTAAGGGGCTGGGATAACCTGAGCTGCAGCTCTGGGACTGTGGTGGGTCCCAGCACCTGGAGCTCCTCGTGGAAAACAACTGCAAATCGTGGAATGGTTTGGGCTGGAAGGGACCTTAAATCCCATCTCATTCCACCCCATGCCATGGGCAGGACACCTTCCACCATCCCAGGGTTGCTCCAAGCCCTTCAGGACCCAAAACTTGGAGGGTGAGCAAGAAATGAGAGTGATCATGGATTGCCAATCCAGGAATCTGCTTCCTCGCTCCCTGCCCTTCTCCAGACCCCTGGCACCAATCCCTGGGGATTACAGGACACCCCCCTGGGCTTGGGAGCTTTCTCAGGGGGGTTTCGAGGATGGGGACTGATGGTGCTGAGAAGATCGAGGCTCTCAGCAGCTGCTGGGCAGTGGGGTGGACACGGGTGGGCACTGGGCAGCCCCTCAGTGCCCACTCTGCTCCTCCCTCCCTCTCCCCAGGGCCTCCAGGGCTTCCAGGGGGACCGAGGGCTGGCTGGGGACAAGGGAGAAGAGGTGAGTTGGCTCTGGTTTGCACAGCCATGGGCACCTGGAGGGCTGCAGGAGCCAGGGATTCCCACTAGGAAGAGGAGTCTGAGCAGGGATTTGCCTCCAGCATTTCCCACGGGGGCTTTTCCATCCCTGTTCTGGCTGGGAATGAGGGGAACTGAAGCAGCAGCCCCGCGTGGGTTATCAGACACCTGTTCTGGGCCACCCTTTGTCCCCTCCTGCCTGTGCCAGCCCTGTGTCACTGCTGTGGCTGACACGGTGCAGCAGGAGCTGCAGGGAGGTGGCACCAGCAGCTTCTGGGGCTGCCCCGTTCAGCACAACCTCGAGGGTCCCCATCCTCCTGTCCCGCCCTGACTGTGTCCCCTGAGGACTGCAGAGGGTGGCACAGGGTGAGGGTGGCCATGGGGTGACCGCAGAGGGTGGCACAGTTTGGGGTGGCCATGGGGTGACCGCAGAGGGTGGCACAGTTTGGGGTGGCCATGGGGTGACTGCAGAGGGTGGCACAGTTTGGAGTGGCCATGGGGTGACTGCAGAGGGTGGCACAGGGTGAGGGTGGCCATGGGGTGACTGCAGAGGGTGGCACAGGGTGAGGGTGGCCATGGGGTGACTGCAGAGGGTGGCACAGGGTGAGGGTGGCCATGGGGTGACTGCAGAGGGTGGCACAGGGTGGGCAGCCAGAGCTGCCCCCAGGGCTGCTGGAATCCCAACCAGCCACGTTTTAACTCCATCCTTGTTCCCGTTTCATCCTCGCTGCTCCATTCCAGGGCTTCCTGGGAGACCCAGGCCCAGCTGGTGACAAAGGAGAGAAGGGAGCAAAGGTGAGGGTGGCTGTCCCTGTCCCTCACAGCCCTGCCAGGGTGGGCAGGGGTCTCTCCTTCCCTGCCACAGCCCCCCAGGTCCTGCTCTGCTCCCCCATCACTCGGGCTGCTCTTGCCTTTTCCAGGGGCTGAAGGGTGACAATGGGCTGCCGGGTCCTGCTGGGCTCCAGGTGAGTTCCCTGAGCAGCTGGGGGTGTCTCCCACCCCTCCTTCCACCCCCTGGCCCTCTCTGTGATGTCCCCAAGCTCCTGTCCCCCTTCTCCTGCCTTCAGCAAAGCCCTCGTGGTCTCTGTGTTGTCCTCCTGTGAGGGGAGGGGACGAAGGCAGTGCCACCTCAGGGTGCTGACACCTCATTCCCGGCTTGTTTTCCAGGGAATGGTGGGGCTGAAGGGTGTCCTGGGCTGCCAGGGCCCTGCAGGGCCGGAGGTGAGTGGTTTTAGTGTCACCTGCCCTCCCTGGAGGGCTGGAGGAACCGGGGATTCCCACTGGGAAGAGGGGGCTGAGCAGGGATTTGCACCCAGGCACGTTGGGGCTTTGCCTCCAGCATTTCCCACAGGGGCTTTTCCATCCCTGTTCTGGCTGGGAATGAGGAGAAATAAAGAGAAATGAAGAGAAATGAAGGGAAATGAGCTCTTTTCCAGGGCACTTGGGGATTTATTTTAGCCTGGAGGAGGATGAATCCCAGGCTGGCAGCACCCAGCTTTTCCAGGCTGCTCTCAGCACATGGAGAGCTCAGTGCTCCCACATCGCTGGGACACATCCTGTCCAGGAAAAGGTTGGGAAAGGCTTTCAAAGGAAAACTGAAGTGGTTTGGTGGTGAATGGATGCATTTCCCAACGTGAAAGGAGTCGGGGAGCTGGGCAAAAGCTGATGGGAAGGGATGTGGAAAACGATGTGAAGGAAAAGGGGGATTTGGGATGAAGGATCAAAGCCAAACCCAGCGTTTCTCTCTCTCCTGCTGCAGGGAGAAGGTGGCTCAGGGGGTCCCCCAGGCCCTGCTGGTCCCATGGTGAGTCCCAGGGCTTTTGTGCAGATGGAATTTCAGGCACTGGAGCTGCTGCTGCCCACAGCTGCACCTTGTCCTTGCCATTCATCCCTTGGTCTGATTTACACCTAAAACCACCACATTTGGTTAAAATCACCGTGGCAGCGGGGGGAGGAATTGCAAAAGGTGTCCAACCTCACCAGGAAAGCCCCCCCAGCATCCCCAGTAGCCCAGGGGGGTCCCAGTCCCACCTGCCCTGGGGGGCTGACCAGGCTCTTGCCTTGCAGGGAGGGCCGGGCCAGCCGGGATCTGTGGGATGCCGAGGCACCAACGGCTCTCAGGTGGGTCTGTCCCGGTCCCCATCCTCTGGGATTTGGGATTTTCCCATCGCTGAGCTCACCCCGCCCCTTCCCTCCTCTCTCCGCAGGGGGAAATGGGCCCTGCTGGGATGCCCGGGCCCCGCGGCCCCAAGGTGGGTGATCCCAGGGGTGGGGGATCCTCACAGGGATGGGGTGTCCTGGGATGGGGGATCCTCACAGGGATGGGGTGTCCTGGGATGGGAGGCTGCCCCCAGGCTCACCCAGCCTGGAGTGGTCTCCTGGGATGTGATCCCAACCCATCCCAAAAGCTGCAAAGGGGCTGGGAATGATCCCAACCCACCCCAAAAGCTGCAAAAGGGCTGAGGAAGGGCTGGGAATGATCCCAACCCACCCCAAAAGCTGCAAAGGGGCTGGGGCAGGGGTGGGAATGATCCCAACCCATCCCAAAAGCTGCAGAGGGGCTGGGGCAGAGGTGGGAATCCTTCCCACACCCCTCAGTGTGCCACACAGCTGGGAACTCTGGAGCTCCTCAGCAGCTGGGAATTCCCAGGGAAGGTTTTGCCCCTCCGGGATTTGACCCAGCCCTGATGGCAGCTCCGTGTCCCCCCCCCGCAGGGACCCCAGGGCTTGCAGGGCAGGCGAGGCCCCCCCGGCCCCAGGGGCTCTCAGGTGAGTGGGGGCTGTCCTGGCGTGGGTGGATCCCCCCCCTTCCTCCCAGTTCTCTTCCAGGAGCTGCTGGGATTTGTCCCCGAAATCCTCGACCTTGGGGGTCCTCGTGGCCCCCCGGCAGTGGGGGGAGGGCACAGGGGACCAAGGGTGACCTGCTGGGGACAGGGTCCCTGGGGTGTGAGGCAGCTCCTGGGGGGGCTGGGGTCTCACCCCCGGAGCAGGACAGGGAGCCACGTCCCTGTTCCTGCCGACATCCCCCTGCCTTTGCTTCTCCCAGGGTCCGGCAGGGCTGGAGGGATCCGCTGGTCCCAAAGGAGACGCGGTGAGAGCCCTCGTGGGGATCAAGGCTGGGGTTCAGGGATTTCCTCGAGCTCTGGGGTTCAGGGGGTGCCTGTCCCTATTTCTGGAGGGGAGAGGGGGCAACACTTCCAGCTGAGCTCCCAAATGCCACCTGGAGGTCGCTGGTCAGCCTGGGGAGGGGACATGGAGGGGCTCTGATGCGAGCCCCCTTCACTCTGGGACAGGGACAGCAGCCAGGGAACGGCTGGAGCTGGGCCAGGGCAGGCTCAGGCTGGAGAGCAGGAAAGGTTCTTCCCCCAGAGGGTGCTGGGCACTGCCCAGGCTCCGGAGGGAATGGGCACGGCCCCGAGGCTGCCAGAGCTCCAGGAGCGTTTGGGCAGCGCTGCCAGGGATGCCCAGGCTGGGGCTGCTGGGGGGTCTGGGCAGGGCTGGGAGCTGCACTGGATGATCCTTGGGGATCCTTCCAGCTCAGGACAGTCTGTGATTCCAGGATTCTCCCTGCAGGGTCCAGAAGGTGCCCCTGGGGTGAGGGGACAGCTGGGACAGGAGGGTCCCGGGGTAAGTCCGTGGGAAGGGGGTGGTTGGGTGTGGGGTGCTCCCATCCTGCCTCTCACAGCCCCACAAACCCCACAGGGAATTCCCTGTTTCCCCCAGCTTCCCACGGGGCTGATGGAGATTCCAGCCACATCCCTGTGGCCTCACTCCTCGTCCCCAAAGCTCCTCTGACTCTCCTGCTTTCAGGAATCCCAATTTTCTTTATTTTTTTTTTCCCCATGGATTTCTGAGCAGCCCTTCCCATCCTTTCCCTCTTCCCTTTTTCCAGAGGATTTGGATGCTCAGCTGCCCTTCCCAAAGGCTTGGGGCAGCCTGACCCTTCTCCTGCCCAGCCCAGGTGTCCCTTTCCCGTGTCCCCAACCCCCAGAGCTGAGAGCTGGGGCTGGGAATGGGGTGAGGGATAATGGGATGGGATGTGGGGGGTGCATTTTGAGGACCTCATCCTCATCTCAGGGGCAGCCTCGGGAGGCTTTGTGCATCTTCTGGTCCCTTTTTTGGGGAACAAATCACACTGGGGCATATCAGCAGNTCTGGCAGGGTTGGTGTTTCCAGGAGCACGTGCAATGTTTCCCTTTGTGTTTTTCATTCTTAACTCCCATTCCCTCTCTCCCTGAAGGGTTTCCTTGGCCTGCCAGGTCCAAGAGGTGCCCAAGGACAGCGGGTGAGTGGTGCCATCCGTGGGATCCCTGCTTGGGATGCAGCAGAGCCGTGGTGGAGCAGCCCAGAGCTGCAGCTCCCGTGTTCTTCGGGCTCCACGTTGGAATTGGAGTTGTTTGGGAAGGCAGAGCTGAGGGTGTCCCGAGGGATCAGCTGCCGTGGGAAGGCTCAGGGAGGTGGGAATGCTTTGGCCTCAGTGAAGGAACACAGCAGGGAGGATAAGACACTTGGCATTGCTTTGGCTGTGCCAGAGGTGCCACCACCAGCACTGCTGGCAGCTGGGACTGGCACGAGGTGCTGGGCTGGCTTTGGTGGGGGTTGAAGCCCTGGAGCCTCCCCAGAAAGAGGAGCAGATCCAGCAGATCCCAGCTCAGGAAGGCCCATCCACCAGGAATCACAGGCTGAGGCTGGGAAGGACCTTTGAGAGCATCAAGTCCAACCCATGACCCAACCCAACAGCTCCTCACCAGCTAAACCCTGGCACCCAGTGCCACCTCCAGGCTGTCTTAAAACACCTCCAGGTGGACACTCCAGCACTTCCCTGTGGGACAATTCCAGTGCCCAAAATCCAGGGGAAAGCCCGGACTGGAGCAGGGCAAAACTCCCTTTATTTGGTGCCAGAACCGGATCCCAGCTTGCAATCCTCAGTTGATCCTTCCCTTGCAGGGCTGCCGAGGTCCAGGTGGAGCCAAGGGAGATTTGGGAGCCAAAGGAGGCCAGGTACGGATTCCCAAGGCTGTGGAGCCTCCAGCGCTCCCTCTGTTCATCAGATTTAGCCCAGCTGGGAGTGGGTTGGGGTGGCTGCCCAAGGACCCCAGGGACCTGCTGGATTTTGGGGACAGTGACAGCCAGGCAGCCCATCCTTGATCCCACTGCCTGATCCATCCTCCCCTGCTCCATCTCGCTTGGGATGTTTCAAAAATTGATTTCCCCCACTTCTGGTGCCCCAGGGATGCTGGGGGAGGAGGGTTTGAGGTGTTCACCCCTGCCAGTGATGGGTTTGCCGGGGGAATTCCGACCTGTGGGTCAGGGAATTGCTGTCCCTGCTTTGTGACACTCTGCCTTTTATCCCCCCAAAGGGCCCACGAGGAGCACAAGGAGCAAAAGGCCCCCCAGGAACCCGGGGACAGGGGGGCTTTCAGGGCTTCCCTGGCCCCCGAGGGGCGGCGGGGCCGCGGGGACCGGACGTGAGTGCTGCTGCTGGGCTGGGGTGCCAGGGGTGGGGACACACGTGTGACCTGTGCCACAGCATGGGGACAGCCCCCAGGGGGGTGATTAAACACCCCTGCTGATTAAAATCCCCTGCTGATTTAGGGGGTCTCTCCTAAGGGATCCCTTTAATGGCATCGCCCTCGGGGAGCTTGGCCCAGAGCCCCCACCCTTGGCGCTGCAGGAGCCCCCAGCACCCCCAGCCAGCTTTGCCCTGGCTGCTGCAGCTCTGCTGCCATCCCAAAATTCGCTGCTGGCTTCTCTGAGGCTGCAGCAGCTCCAGGCAGAGGATTCCCAGCCCTCAGCCCCAGCAGCTCTGCAGGATCCCTGCTCCGGGCTGGCTCCTGGGTAGGTTTTGGGAGCAGAAGGCTCATGGATTGCTCCATTTGTGCCCCTCTCTGACTCCTGCCAGGCTCCTGGAGCCCGGGCTGGCAGCCCTGAAGGGCTTTGGGAATGCTTTTTCCTGCAGGGAGCTGTCTGGGGGACTGAACCCACCTCCAGATCCGTGTTTGAGCTGGGAACTGAGGCCGGGCTGGCTGCTGATCCCTAGTGCTTCCCAGCTTCTCAGGAAAAGGAGGATTGTATTCCCACCCACCCTTCCAGCCTGTAGGGGATGCCCTCCCACCCCCAGGCCTTCCTGGATCTGCTTTTGTGCTCTTCAGGATGAATAACAACTCCTCCCACGTCTCCGGGAGCTGGGGATGCTGCAGGAATCCTCTCCCTGCCTTTTCCACTCTCCCAGGCTGCGCTGCCTTGGCACAGCATTCCTTGGAATTGCCTTGAATTTGTCCATCAGGAAACAAAAATATTCAACTTTGGGCCACACCAAACTGTTGAGGTTTTCCTTTGTGCCCAGTTTTTTAACCCTGGGGGATGGGGGAAGTCCCCACTCGCACCCCAAAGCTGGTGACATTAAGTAATTTCTTTATTTATTTATTTATTTATCAATTTATCCATTTATTTATTCGTTTGTTTATTAATTTATTTATTAGTGTATTTATTAATTTATTTCTTTATTCGTTCATTTATTTATTTACTTATTAATGGCACCTCTGCTCACGCTCCCAGTGCTCTCCCCTCCACCAGCAGCTGGCTGGTGGCTCCCCTGGGATCAGAGGCTGTGTTTTCCCGGGATCATTCCTCCCCTCTCTCCCGGCAGGGGGAAGAAGGTCAGATCGGCCCTGCAGGGCTGAACAGCAGCGAAGGACCCAAGGTCAGCTCCAGAATCTGCTGCTTCCCCACGGGCTGCCACTTCCCTGCATGGCAAACAGGGATGTGGCCGCCCTGCCGGGGTCCCAGCACCCAGGGTCACCCTCCTGGGGAGGGTCTCCAGCCTCGTGGCCCCCTCCCTGCCCATGGCATCCCCCTCCCTGCCCATGGCATCCCCCTGCCCTGCCCATGGCATCCCCCTGCCCTGCCCTGCCCCTGCCCCTATGGCTGAGTCCCCCCTGGAGGGGCTGCAGGGCTGGGGGGCACCTGCAGATTTGCACCTTTTGTTTGTGGATTTTTAGGGATGCCAAGGACCTGATGGCCCCAAGGGAAGCCCAGGAGCACGGGGAGCCCGGGTAACTAACGGGCTGCCGGAATTTGGGGCTGCACCTTGGAGCATCTTTGGCTGTGGGGGGTGGAAACAAGCCTGGCTTGAGCATCCCTTGCTTGGCTCGGGATGTGCTGGGGCTGAGCACATCCACATCCTTCAGGCACCAGATTTGCCTCCCAGCCTGCAGCTCTGCTGCTGCTAGAGGGGTGTTTTTGTGATTCCTGCTGTTTTCCAGGGCCGTGTGGGGCAGCGTGGGCTGGTGGGAGTCCCTGGACTGCCCGTAAGTGGAGGATATCCCCCATCCCTGTGCTGCCGTGTGGAGCTGTGGGCTCTGGGATGTGGGAGCAGCATCCTGGGATGTGGCCGGATCAGAGGGTCAGGAATTTGCACAGGGAATGTTGGGGATGAGCAGCTCAGGCTGCTGCACGTTCAATTTTGCCAAACCACCTGCCCAGCCCCACACCCTCCCCCGGAGCGCTGAGCACGGAGAATTCCAGGAAAGAACTTTTAAAGGAAGCTCTGTCATCCAGAGCCGTGCTTGCTGAAGGAGCTGGGAATGGGGCAGGGGGAGGGAGAAGGCAGCCGAGGTGTTCCCGGTGGGAATGGCTTCCCTTCCACATGGATATGTCCCGTCCCACGGTGGGAGGGAGCAGGGAGGAGGAAGCCACAGCTCCCACAGGCAGTGCCACTGCTGCTGTCCCACCCTGTCACCCTGGAGGGGGCCCCGGGGCTGGAGGAGGCCCTGGTGGGGCCACCCTGAGGCAGAGCTCTCCTTGCAGGGCTCACGGGGCGTGCCGGGAGCGGAGGGCGCAGAAGGAAAGCCCGGTACACAGGTTCCCATCCTGCATCTGTACTTGGCCGGGAACGGGGCTGCCATGTGGGGACGGGGACAGCTGAGCCCATGGGGACCCTGCCCAACCTCCCATCCCCGTGTGGGACAACACCTTGATCCCATCCATGGGGACACTTCCCAACCTCCCATCCCTGTATGGGAGAAGTCCTTGATGCCATCCATGGGGACCCTGCCCAACCTCCCATCCCCGTGTGGGACAAGACCTTCATCCCATCCATGGGGACCCTGCCCAACCTCCCATCCCCGTGTGGGACAAGACCTTGATGCCATCCATGGGCACACTTCCCAAACTTCTCATCCCCCATGGCCATGTGGGACAAGACCTTCATCCCGTTCCTGGAGACACTTCCCACCTCCTATCCCTGTGGCCGTGTGGGACAAGACCTTGATCCATGGACCTGCC
>VXAC01001659.1:1149200-1176825 GCA_013399225.1 Rhipidura dahli
TCCCCATCCTCATCCTCATCCTCATCCCCATCCTCATCCTCATCCTGCAGGGTCACCCAGGCCTCGTGGGCAGCCCAGGCAGGAGGGGACCATCGGTGAGTGGAGCTGATTTCTGGCCTTCCATCCCTCTGCTCAGCTGTATCCCTTTGGGAATGTGCCTCCCAAGCATGTCCGTGGGATGGGGTGGAGCAGGAGCAGCTCCAGGGTGCTCCTCTGGGAATTTCCCTTCTGCAGATTCCGTGTATTTTTCTTCGCTCTGAAATTTAAAAAAAAAAAAAAAAAAGAAGAATTAAAAAATAAAAATCCGGCCCTCACCTCCAACGAGAGGGTGAGAAGTGGCTCAGAGACACACCTGAGTGTCTGGGGGCACGAGTGGGTGTCCAACTCTGGTGATTCCATGAGGAATCCAGGAGCTGGGTTTTAGGGAAAAGCCCCAGGGCTGAGTCTCTCCATGCTCCTCCCCTGCCTTCCCTCCATGGCTCCTCTGCTGCCCTTTCCCCCAGGGATTTGCTGGTTTGCTCGGGAGCCGTGGGCACGCTGGAATTCCTGGATCCATAGTAAGGAAAAAAAAATGTTCCTCTGTGTTTTCCTGGGGGGGCTGTCAGCAGGACTGCTGCTGGGAAATGTGGGATTTTCCTTGGAATCAGAGCATCTGTAGGACCTGACCTTACCTGGTTGATAAAAGCCATTAAAAAGCTGCAGTGGTGCAAATAACTGGGGTAGGGAAGAGCAGAATCATTCCCCCAGGGAATCAGCCTGCTTCAGGAACTGTGCAGCCTCCCTGAGCCTAGCACGGGATCCGTGGGGAATGGCAGCTCGTGGAAACCCTCCATGGCTGAGCAGGAGCTGGGCCCTGGGAGGAGATGCCAGGGGCAGAGGGTAGCACAGGGGCAGGGTGAGGGCACCAGAGCACTGCCCAGGCTCCCCAGGGAATGGGCACGGCCCCGAGGCTGCCAGAGCTCCAGGAGCGTTTGGGCAGCGCTGCCAGGGATGCCCAGGGTGGGGCTGCTGGGGGGTCTGGGCAGGGCCAGGGGCTGCACTGGATGATCCTTGGGGATCCCTTCCAGCTCAGGGATCTGGGATGGAGACCTGGAGCAGCTCCTGCAGCTGGAACAGGAGCTGCTCCCTGATTTTGGGGAAAAGCCCCAGTGCTGCTGTCACCGCTCTGAGCCCTTCACCTGTGCTTTGGGTCAGGGCTGAGTCTCTCCCTGCTCCTCTCCTGCACTCAGCCAGGCTTGGTGGTGACCCTGAGAGCAGGGATTGTCACCTTCCCTGGTGCCAGCCCTGCCAGCCGTGGGGGCCGCTGTGCAGGAGCCACCAGGAGTGGCCACAGTGGCCAAATTTGTCCCCTGTGACCCCACTGGTCCCAGGTGACCCCTGGCCGGGAGCTCAGGGGCAGCACTGGGGGCTGGCAGGGCTCGTCCCCTCCCAGCCCTGGACTGACACCTCCTCCCCAAACAATCCCAAAGGGCTCTCCAGGAAAGCCTGGACCTGATGGAGACTCAGGTTCCCTGGGCCCAAAGGTGAGAACTGGGCTTGGGGGGGCCCTGAGTGTGTTTGGGGGCTGCCTGGGGGGGTGATGGTGGTGAACGGCCCCCGGGGGCTCTGGGCTGCCACGGGGACACCTGGGGGACCCCATGGACTCATCCCAAGGGCACACCAGGTCCCATGGGATCACTGAGGAAGGGAAGGGTGCCTGAGTGCATCCCAGGAGTGCTGATTCCCTTGTTTTGCCTGGCAGGGAATGCCTGGGAAGCCTGGCCTGGAGGGGCCACAAGGACCCGTGGGCACCTTTGTAAGTGACAGGGCTGCCCGTGGAGGGGACACGGTGGTCGGTGGCCTCCAGCTGGGCACTGCCCATCCTCCCATGGCTCCTGCCCTTCCCTCAGCCACCTTTTCCCAAAAATCCAGCAGTGCTGGGCAGCCCCAGCTGCCTCCTAACCCCGAGCTCTTCCCAGGGCTATCCAGGACCTGCCGGAGACCGCGGGAGGTTGGGACGCAGGGGAAACAAGGTAGGGATGGGACACCCACTGCAGCACTGGGGAGTCTGGGCTTTGGGAGCGTTCTTGGGATGAGTTTTGAACCCACTGGATGGGTTTGGAGGTGTCCAGAGTCTCCATCAGCCATGGTGGGAGGAGAACAGCTGGATCTGCCTCCCACAGCAGGTGAACCAGCACTTCCTCCTCCCTGGACTGTTCTAAGAGCTGCTTTTTGTTTGTTTTATTGTGTTTTTTAAAGAGGCTTTTGCATTAAAATGAAGGCAAGGAAATCTTTCTTGCCTCCTAACAGGGAGAAAGGGGAGCTCAAGGTCCACCAGGATTTCCAGGAAAAGCTGGTCCAAAGGTAAGAGCTGTTTGCTGATTTTCTGGGCAGCTCCAGTTCCTTGGAAAAGCACCGAGCAAGTTCTCTGTGCTGGGCTGGCAATGGGGAAAATGGGAAATCTTTGCTGTGGGGAATTTTTGCCAGTCTTGCAGCTAAACTGGGAGGGGCTCTCAGCCAGGGCTGTGTCACTGAGGCTGCTCTTGTCCCCCAGGCCCTGCCAGGTCCCCCTGGTCCTCGTGGTGCTCCCGGCTCCCAGGTAGGGCTCTCTGTGCTCCCCGTGTTCCTGCGTGGATGTGTGAGCTGCAGTACACCCCCTGTGCTTCCTCTAGCGTGGATTCATCCCAAACCCCCTTTTTGGGAGCAGGCAGGACCCTGATCCCGCTCCCTGCTGGCCAGGTTCAGTCCTGATGCTGCACAGACACCGCTGGGATGCTCCCAGGATGTTGGGATTCATCTGAGCAAAGCCTCACCCCCATCCCAGTCCCCTGGTCCCCCCTTTTCCATGGACACCCTGCTGAACATCCTTCTTTTCCCAGGGCAGGACGGGTGACCCAGGTCCTCCAGGGCTGCCAGGGCTGCCTGTAAGTGCAGAGCTGCCTCTTGCTGGGGTGGGGCAATGCCCACCCTGGGCCATTTTCACCCCTGGGGTGACAAGTGGGATGTGGGGACAGCGATGTCCTGCACCCGCAGGGGTGGGGCCTGCAGCAGGTGGCACCTTTTGGCCCCTGAGGTGGTCCAGCCATGGGGCTTCCCCTGGCTTTGCTCCCCCCAAGCTGTGTTTTGGGGGGGCCTAAGGGGCTTTTTGGCCTTGCAGGGTGTTCCTGGCACAAGAGGGCTGGATGGCATTCCTGGGAAGCCTGGACTGGCTGGAGAAAGAGGCTCTCCTGGAGCAGCTGGTGCTGCTGGCCCAGCTGGGTACCCGGTGAGTGCCCTGCTCCTCTCAGGAGGGCAGGGATAAAGGATTCCGCTGCTGCAGCACCTTTGGGGAGCTCCCTGAAGGAGGAAAGGGAAACTGGAGTGTGGATTCTCTTGCTGTGGAGATGGGTGGTGTGCCAGGACATCCCAGACCCAGCCTGAGAGCTGCAGAGGCTCCTGACTTGGGACCAAGCCCCTCTGCTGATGTGGGGTGTTTGTTCCCAGGGCCAGGAAGGTCCAAATGGACACGAGGGACCTGCGGGAATGAGAGGAGAGAAGGTGAGGACAGAGGAGGGGGCTCGCCCCACTGACCTCCCCAGGGCTGGGGGGGCCGGCACTGCTCCCAGTTTGGCCCCATCCCAGTGGGATGCAGGGCCAGGGAACCACCACAGACCTGATTCAGTGTCCTCTGCAGGGGAACATCGGAGCCCCTGGGGGAGCCGGCGTCCGCGGGCTGGATGGGGAGCAGGTACAAGAGCAGGAGCTGTGTCCCCACCCTGGCGGGGCTGCTCCAGCCTCCCCCTCCCCAGTCCCCCATTCCAGAGGTGGAAAAGGACGGGAGGAGGCTGCTGATCCTCAAAAAAGCCAGGAGATTCAAGCTGGGTCAGTGAGCTGTGCTGGGGCTGGGCTTTTCTTTCCTCCCCAGGGAGCACCGGGAGCGCCGGGAGCAGAGGGTCACCCGGGCCCCAAGGGGGAGCAGGTGGGTGCTGGGGTGATGTTTGGGGTGCTGCAGGGTCACACAGGCACCCGAATCCACGGGAGGTGTTTGAAACCCTCCCCCAGCATCCTCATGCCTGGGAATTGATGTGGCTGGGCACGGCAAGGGGAGGGGTCACCTAAAGAAACTGGGTTTTTCCCAGTATGGGAAATGATGGAAAGCAGAGCCAGGCTCAGCTGGAAAAGGCAGCCAAGGATCATCCTGGTGATCTTCATCCTGCCCAGGGAGATGCAGGAAGCCGAGGAGCTCCAGGCATCAGGGGGAGCCCTGGGGAGCCAGGGGATGAGGGGCCAGAGGGGCCAGCAGGACGGCCTGGAAAGCAAGGAAAGGAGGTAAGTGTGGGGTTGACCCCCAGGGAATGGGAATGGGAATGAGAATGGGAATGGGACACTGCCCAGGTCATGGGTTTGCCCCACACAGCCTGGGATGCTCCCATGGAACTGGGGGTCCCCGTGCTGGGCAAGGTGTGCTCAGCGTTTTGTCCCCACTCCCTTTCGGGGTCACAGCTGGGGTGACTCCCAGCACAGCAGGCGAGGCTGTGCCTTACCCAGCATCAAAATCCCAGCCAGGGGAGGGTGCAAAAGCCCATGGAAGTCAAGTCCCAGCTTTTAACCCGCCCTGGGATGGGGCTGGGCAGCAGCTGCCATGTCTGATGTGGGCATTTCCCTCCGGGCAGGGTGACACCGGTGACTCTGGAGAGCCGGGCGAGCCAGGACTGCGGGGACGGAAGGTGAGGGGTGTCTGTAAATCTGTCCCTGCTTCCAGCAGCACCCCAGGGTGCCCAGCCAGAGGGTGACACAGCTCATGTCCCTGCAGAAGCTCATTTATTGCTGTTCCTTCTCCCTCTCTGTGTGACACTTGTCTCCATCCCTGAGCAGGGCAATGCTGGCCCCAGGGGCCTTCCTGGAATTCCTGGTCCAGGAGCTGCCACGGGGGAAATCGGAGGGAAAGGCCAGAAGGGAGAGAAGGGCCGGGAAGGTTTGCTGGCAAGTACAGCTGGGGCCAGGCTGCCTCACCCTGCAGGTGCCCAGTGTGCCCAAAGGCTGGGTGATGGTGCCAAGGAGGGGGCTCCTCCCCATGGAGGAAACCCTGGGCTCTGGGGGCTGCTCCTGGGAATTGTCAAATCCCCATAATTGGGGAATTTCATGGGCACGACACCCAAATTGGGTCTTGTTGGCACAGAGGGATGGTTTGGGTTTGTGGGGCACTTTGGGGTAATGCTGCAGCCCCCGCTGGGCTGGGAACATGTCCCCTCTGTGTGCCAGGGCCAGGGCGGCGTCACCGGAGCTGCAGGAGCTGCTGGAGCCAGGGGATGGTTTGTAAGTCAGATCATGGCCCCTCTCCCCTTTCAGCTGGTCACTGGCCTGGTGGGGGGACAGGGGAGTCACTGGGAGCACTGGGCAGGGCCCTGTCTGTGTCCCAGACCTGGCAGGGGACACTGGTGTGACTGGGAGCACTGGGCAGGGCTCAGTGACCCAGGCCTGGAGAGGGGACACTGGTGTGACTGGGAGCACTGGGCAGGGCTCAGTGACCCAGACCTGGCAGGGGACACTGGTGTGACTGGGAGCACTGGGCAGGGCTCAGTGACCCAGGCCTGGAGAGGGGACACTGGTGTGACTGGGAGCACTGGGCAGGGCTCAGTGACCCAGACTCCTCCGTTTGTCCCCTGAGCAGGGCGGGACAGGACTCCGAGGTCCCCCTGGGCTGGATGGTCCCGAGGGACAGAAGGTACAGTGGGGTGATGGTTCCAGCCCCTCATCTCTGGCTGGATCCCCCTTTTCTGGCCCCTTCCCAGGCCTTCCCGGTGGGAATGTGCTGGGGCTGGCTGTGGGGATGTCCTGGGGGGACAGGGGTTCCTGCCATGGGACACCCCTTGTGTTGTTGCCTGAGATCCAAGGGCTTTTCCACGGACAGAGCTGTTTCTTCTCCTTTCCCAGGGAGATCCAGGGCCACGAGGCGTGGATGGAGCTGCTGGGGCTGTGGGATTCGAGGTACAGATGCCTGGAATTGCCAAAGGCTTCCCCAGTGCTTCCCTATTCCCAGTACAACCCAAAGGATTTAGTCACTGGCCAGGCCGGGGGGCTCAGGAATGAGGGGGGAAGTTTAACACCTCCTATCTCAGCACTGACTCCCAGTGCCTAAACCCCAAACTCCCAATACCTAAAACCCCAAACTCTCAGTATCTAAACCCCCAAACTCCCAGTGCCTAAAACCCCTGAACTCCCAGTGCCTAAAATTCTGAACTCCCAGTGCCTAAAATTCCAAACTCCCAGGAGTTAAAACCTCAAACTCCCTGTACCTAAACCCCCAAATTCTCAGTACCTAAAACCCCAAACTCCCCCTACTTAAAACCCCAAAGTCTCAGTGCCTAAAACCCCAAACTTCCAGGAGTTAAACCCCCAAACTTCCAGTATCTAAACCCCCAAATTCCCAGTACCTAAAACCCCAAATTCCCAGTGCCTAAACCCCCAGATTCTCAGTACCTAAACCCCCAAGTGCTCAGAGTCCCCCCAGAGCTGAAGGAGCCGGTGCTGAGGGGCTTTTTCTGACCCTCCCATGTCCCCACAGGGACCGGCTGGAGATGATGGAGCCAAGGGAGATGGTGGCAAACCTGGCCCAGCAGTGAGTACCCACCCTGCCCCCAAAAAATCCCCCTGGGAAAGAGGTTTGGTGGCATTTTGGGATGTGCACAGTGAGCTCTGCCAGCCTGGCCGTGGCTCCCGGCTCCTGAGTCACCAGTTCCTTGGGTTTCCCACAGCAAATTCCCTGAAAGGAGTTTTAATAGACCTGGCAAAAGCCATGCCAAGGTGCCAGGGCTGCTGGAATGTGCCTGAGGCAGCTCCAGGGCTCTGGATTTCCCCCTCCTTGGAGCAGATCTGGTGTCCGTGTGGCTCTGGGAATGTTTGAGGTGCCCCAGGATGGGAATTGTGGTCATGGTAGAGAGCCCCAGACAGGTTATCAATGGCCTGAGCTCAGCTGCAGGATCAATCCCACGTGCATCCCACTTTTCCCACGTTGCAGTGCCACTCTGCCCAGGCAAGACGCGCCCTTATGGAATCCCAGACTGGTCTGGGTTGGAAGGGACCTCAAAGCTCTTTGAATTCCATCCCCTGCCATGGGCAGGGACACCTTCCATAGACCAGGGTCCTCCAAGCCTTTAATTTGGGTGGTTTTCTGGGAGAGGCTGAGCTGTGGAACAAACTCTGGGTGGCATTGCTGTGGAATCAACTCCAGGGGGATTTGCTGTGGAGTCAACTCCAGGGGAATTTGCTGTGGAATAAATTCCAGGGGGATTTGCTGTGGAATAAATTCCAGGGGAATTTGCTGTGGAATAAACTCCAGGAGGGTTTGCTGTGGAATAAACTCCAGGAAGATTTGCTGTGGAATAAACTCCAGAAGGGTTTGCTGTGGAATAAACTCCAGGGGAATTTGCTGTGGAATAAACTCCAGGGGTGGAGTGCTGTGGAATAACCTCTGGGTAGATTTGCTGTGGAAAAAACTCCAGGGGGATTTGCTCTGGAATAAACTCGAGGGGGATTTGCTATGGAAAAAACTCCAGGGAGATTTGCTGTGGAATAAACTCGAGGGAGATTTGCTATGGAATCACCTTCAGAGGCGTTTGCAAAGCTCAGTACGGTTGAAGCCCCTCGAGAGCCCGGCTGGGGCTGGGGGTGAGCAGCGTCCCCCTCTCTGTGCCCGGCAGGGCTCGCAGGGGGCTCGGGGAGCAGCGGGTGCCCCCGGGCTGCGGGGGTACCCCGGGCACGAAGGAGCCAGAGGAGTGACGGGCACCAAGGGCCAGCCGGGCCGGCAGGTAACGCGCTCTGCTCCGCTGGGACGGGCAGGGAACGTCCCTGGCACGGCTCTCCCTGGGGACGGCAGCCCCAGCTGTGCCCTCCTGCTTTCCTCTGGTGCCAGCCAGCCTCGTGTTTTGTCCCCAAATGAACTCAGGGCACTCTCGGGCCACCGGGCGAAGCTGGAGTCACCGGGCTGAGCGGCGCCGAGGTGAGCGGGCTCCTCCCTGCCCCATTCCCGGCTTTTCCAGCCTCCCACATCCGTGTCCCTGTGACCCAGCCTGCCTGGGAATGGGGTGAATAACGCCAAGGTTTGGATTTGGCTTGAAGTTTGTTTTCCTTCTTAGGGCCTGGCGGGTGCAAAAGGGGAGCTGGGCAAGCCGGGAAAACCGGGACGAATGGTGAGGAGTGGGATGGAGCCGTGGGGGTTCTCCCTGAAAGAGGCTGTGGGATGCTGGGATCCCCCGGATGTGTGGAAATCCCCATCTCCTGCTGAACCCTCCCATAACCCCACTCTGCCCAACCTGCTCCAGAGAGAGGGGGAGAAAATCCCAAAGGGAAGATTCCAGCCTGGAGCACCCTCCTGTACTCCCTGGGGCAAGGCAAGGAGGGAAGGCAGGAGCAGCATCCCTGGCACAGCGTCCTCACGGAGGGGTTTCCTTCTCCTTTGGGATTTTAGGGGTCTCCTGGACAGGCTGGTCCTAAAGGATGGAAAGGCCGCAAAGGAGAGAAGGTACCCCCCAAATCCTCCCCTGGGGGTGGCACCTGAGGGCGACTGCCCGGTGGGCACAGGGTGGGCGAGCCTGAGGGGGATTTGGATCCAGTGGGAATTGCCCAGGGGAGCCTGTTTTTCCCCACCTGGCAAACACAGGGTAGATTTGGGGTGAGGAGTTGGCAGATCCTGCCTCCAGCCTGGCTCAGCTGCCCCTAGGGGGGCACAGGGGCCTCCCCAGCTCTTGGTGCCCATCCAGGGTCCCCGAGTACCTGGTGGGCTCTGTCCCCATCTCCTGCAGGCAGCAGCTCCTGTTCCCCACTCCTGGCATGTGGCCAAGACCCACACCCCCCATCTCTTGTCCCCCCAGGGTGACATGGGGCAGGAAGGGGAAGAAGGGGTCCCTGGAGAAGCCGGCAGACGGGTAAATGGCACCGCTGTGCCCACCGAGGCTGGCAGGAGCCTGGCGCTGCTCCTTGAAGCCTGGGCAGGTTTTCCAGGGGGGTCCCAGTTTTTTGGGGGGCTCAGAATGCCTGGAGGGACGAGGGGTGGCCGGATTGGTTTGGAATTACCTGTGAGCCTTTCACCTCTGGTCCCCAGGGCAAGCGAGGCAAGATGGGCCAGCAGCCCCCACGGGGTCCCTGGGGACACAAGGTACGTGGTGGTGCCTTTGGGGGGCTGCCTGGCACTTTGGGGGTGCTCCCATCTGCCTGAGCCCCCAGTTTAGGGAAGAACAAACCACAGTAGGTAACTGGAGGGTTCTGTGCCCCCAGCCCATCAGGGGGGTCCTCCACACCCCCCAGCCCCCCGTGGGCTGCTCTCCCTGCCCTGCAGCATCACCCCGGGCACTTCCTTTTGCATTCCAGGGCTACCCCGGTGCCAAAGGACTTGCAGGACCCCAGGGCCCCCAGGGACCCATTGTGAGTATCAGCCTGGGGGTTTGGGGTGCTGGCTGCTCCCTGTGGGACCCCACGGAGCGAGCCAGCTCTGCAGAGAGTGTTTGAAACGAGAGGAGTTTTGAAGTGGTTCATCCATCTCCTCCTGTTCTTCTCCTCCCAAATTAACATCCCAGGAGGGTGCGTGCAGTCAGGCAGATCCCAGCATTCCCAAAATGCGGCTCTGGAGGCCAAATCCTTTTTTTCAGGGATGTGTTTGATGCCAGGCAGCGCTGAGCACTGGTACAGGGCTGTGCCCACCTTCCTATGCCCACCTGCCATGGCTGCAGGGGCAAAATGCAGCTGGCTAAAAAGGACTCAAATATTTCTTTTCATTACCAGAAATGGCTTTTTTTCTCTACTTCAAATAAAAAAAAACCCAACCACAGAGAAAAAAAAAAATAGCTGGATGTTCTCAGCCTGCCCAGGCACCTCCAGTGCATTTTTAATGGGCTTTGCTGAGGGATCCTTTAAAGCAAAAATCAAAGGAATGATGAGAAAAGGCCTCAAAGTGTCTGAAACTGCCTGAAATCCTCGGAATCCTCGGTTGTGGGGAGGTCCCTCCTTGCCAGGGGCTGGCAGGAGCAGGGTGAGGCACTTCCACGTTTCTCTCTCAGGGCATCCCAGGGCTGAAGGGCACCAAAGGAGAGCCTGGAGCCAAAGGACACAAGGTAGGGGACACGTGCCAGGCACAGCAGGGACGCTGGGCACGGGGTGGCATTTCCCCATCCCTGATTCCCTTCTTTTTGAGTCCTCATGGCTGCACCTCCCTTCTCTAGGGGTTTCCCACCGTGCCCCAGGTTCTGGGAGACAGAACTTCTCGATTTGCTCCCAAATCCCGTCCTTTCCCAGCTTTTCCATCCCCCTGGAGTTGCAGGCAGCAGCGTGCAGCCTTTAAATCCCTTTAAATCAGCATCAGTGCACCACGAGCTGGACCTCCCTTGTGCCATTCCTGAGGGATCCAGCCTTGGCTGGAGAAGCTGAGCACATCCCAACATTCCCATCCCATCCCATCCCATCCCATCCCATCCCATCCCATCCCATCCCATCCCAATATTCCCATCCCTCAGCCCCAGGGCCATAAATATGAGTGACAAGCAGTCCCTGGCTTGGGATTTCAGGAAAATGAAACCCCAGGAATCAATCAAGCTTTAAATTTATTGTGAGCTCAACGAGCAGCTCCTGGGAGGGGAGGCTGTGCTGGGATTGCTCCTCTCCTTCTGCTTTCAGCACGCCAGGAATCTTCTTTATTCCCCCCAAGGGTTTCCCCTGGCAGCTTCCAAGGTTTTCCTGGAAAATATTTTAGTTGGAAATCCTTTCAAGGCTTGGAGCTGTCCCTCCTGCTGCCTCTGTCCCCAGCAGAGTGGGGACCTGGAGTTCTGTGCCATCTGAAGGATGGGGGTTGTGGGGTTTTTGCTCCAGAAGTTTTGCAGCCTGGCCCTAACTGGGAATTTCCCCTCCCACACCGGTGTCCTGGGGGTTCTGTCCTTCCCTTTGCCACCAAAGCTCTCCCTGACTCTCTCCTAGGGTGAGAAGGGCAGCAAGGGTGACCTGGGCCAGCAAGGGGACGATGGCTTCAAGGTGCGTGACAGGTTCTGCTCTTCTCCTTCCCCTCAGTCCCTTGTCACCCTGGGTGACACCCTGCCACGTTTCCCAGGGCAAGCCAGGACCCCACGGTATCCCTGGGAGGCCAGGACCCAAGGGAAAGCAGGTAAGGGCAGGGAGGAGAGGCAAGTCAGGGATTAAAATCAGTATTTGGGGTGAATTCCTTGTTTTTCCATATAAAATCCCCCTGGGGAAGGGGCTGGAGGAGGAGGAGGAGGAGGATGCGGGGCTGGGGGATGTGCTGTGCCCTGCCCTGAGCTGCTGCCGTGTCCCTGCAGGGTGACACTGGGCCCCCCGGCCCGCGGGGACACCCTGGGATCCCCGGGACACCCGTGAGTCCTTCCCCCTCCCGCAGCTTTGGGGTTCACTGCTGGCCCCACAAGGATGGGGCTTTGATCCCACCCACCTCCCTCTTACTCTGCTCTTGTCCTTTCCTTCCAGGGCTTGTCTGGACCCAAAGTAAGTGGTGGGGATCAGCTGGGGTGGGATCAGCCGTGCCGTGGGATCCCTTCCCTCCTTCCCCCTCCCCGGGGGCTGCAGCTCAGCACGGCAGCATCTCCCACCTCGCTTTCCTTCCCTTTCCTTCCCTTCTCCCCCTCTTCCTCTGGCAGGGGCTCAGAGGCTTCCCGGGCCTGCCGGGCCCCAGGGGCACCCCGGGAGTGCCGGTAAGCGGAGCCACGAATGCCCCTCAGCCCAAAATTTGGGTGCCCTGCTGCCCTAAACGTGGCAGTGGGGCCGTGCCCAGCCTCACTGGGCATTCCGTGGGGGTGCCCAGCTGCTGGCACTGCTGGAGTAGCTGCTGGGGGGCCCGTGGGCAGCAGCCAGGGCCACCAGCACTGTCCTTGTCCCCCAGGGTCTCGCCGGACCCCCTGGTCCCAGCGGGCCCACGCTGGTGCTGTCCCAGGAGGAGCTGCAGGTGAGTGACCCCTGACCGGGAGGGAAGTGGCTGCCAGCGCTGCTGTCCCGTGTCCTGCTGCTGTCCCGTGTCCTGCTGCTGCCCCCTGTCCCCTGTCCTGCTGCTGTCCCCTGTCCCCTGTCCTGCTCCTGTTCTGCGTCCTGTTCCTGTCCCCTGTCCTGCTGCTGCACCCTGTCCTGCTCCTGTCCCATGTCCTGCTGCTTCCAAGCTCCCCCGGGCACCAGAAGCAAGAAGATCCAGCTGCTCCCTCTCCCCCCACACTTGTCCTTGTCCCCTGCATGTGCCACCCCCTTCCCCAGCACCTGCTGATGCTCCTGGTGGGGGGATCTGTGCTCAGCTTGGTGATGTCCCCTCCTTTTCCTTCCAGCACCTCATTTATTCCTCCAAGCACCTGAATCACTCCGTGGTCTGGGCTCTGCTGGACACCCTGAGCCGGGAGCTCCAAGCCCTGGTGGAGCATCCCAACGGCACCAAAAGCAACCCGGCCACCACCTGCAAGGAGCTGCTGCTGGCTCAGCCCAGCCTGCCCGACGGTACCGGGGGCATGGGGGGTGCCCCTGGAGCTGGCCAGGGCTCCAGAGCCCCTGCAGGGACAGGCAGCTCTCTGAAATAGAGGGAATAAGGATTTTGGGGAATGAGGTCAGCTGGGCTTCACGGGCATCCCTGGAGAAACGGGCTGGCAGCAGCTGGGGTGGGATGGCACCGTGTGGCACCATCCCTGTGCCAAACCTGTGTGCCAGGAGCTGCCCCCTTCTCCCTCCAGGGCAGTACTACATCGACCCCAACCAGGGCAGCCCCCAGGACGCACTGGTGGCCTTCTGCAACTTCACAGCCGGCGGGGAGACCTGCATAGCCCCCATCCACAACCAGGTACGGGGGGGGCTTCCATGGGGCAGCTGCAGCCCCGAGTGACCCCTTGGGGTTGGGGGGGACAAGGGCTGGTGGGGCTGGAGAGGGACAGAATGAGCTGTGATGCCCAGTCCCTGGCTCTGGTGCCCAGTCCTTGCCATGGTGCCCAGTCTTTGCCATGGTGCCCAGTCCCTAGCCATCGTGCCCAGTCCTTGCCGTGGTGCCCACTGCCACGGCAGGGCACTCTGGATGAGGCTCCTGTCACGGTGTGTGCCCAGGCTGCAGGGACAGGCCACACACACACACACACACAGGCTCTGTGTTGCCTCCTCGCCCTGTCGGTGCCACTGTCCCGCGTGGCACAGCCTGCCATCGTCCCCGCTCCCCTCAGATCCCCATCAAGGCTTGGCTGAGCACCTACACCTCTGAGGACACCTTTGAGTGGTTCAGCACCCTGCCCGGGGGCTTCCTGGTGAGTGCCCGGCCGGAGGGGACACACAGGTGAGGTCAGGGGTCCCCGCGTGCCACCCTGGGACAGCACCCGGGTGCCCCGGCTGGGCACAGAGGGAGGTGACCCCTCCTTGTGCGAGGATCCCCAGCGCTTCAGCAGCGGCTGGACCCTGCCGGGGTTTGTCCTGGGGGGATGCAGAGCCCCCTCCAAGCGGCCCTCGCTGCCCGGCTCTCTGTCCTGCAGCTGGAATACGCGGGGGCCAGCCCGGTGCAGCTCCGCTTCCTGCGCCTGCACAGCCTCCGCGCCCATCAGAAGGTCTCGTACTCGTGCAGACCGAGCCCGCAGCGCGGCCGGCCCCAGCCCCGCAGGGAAATCCGCTTCCTGGCCGATTCCCGGGACCGCAGCTACGCGGCCAGCCTGCAGGGCTGCCTGGTGAGCCTGGTCCTGCGCCTGGAAAAGCCTCCTGGCCTTTGGAGAGCCCTTTGGAGAGGGTTTGAACCCCCTCATGGGGTGGGTGAGGCTGCACACGGGGATGGGATGGAGAACATCCCCTCCTCGGACCCAAGGAGCTGTCCTGGCCATGGGATGGGGCGGGGGGCACGGGGGAGGTCACCAGACTGGAGAAGCCGGGAAGGGCTGGGGATGGACGCTGGGTGAGCAGCCCGGGGAGCTCCAGGCTTTGGTGCCACTCAGCCGTCCCCCGGTGGTCATTTCAGCCGGACGAGTCCCCCATCACCGACACCATCTTCCAGTTCAGCACGGAGGAGCTGTGGCTGCTGCCCCTGCGGGACCTGGCTGTCTTCCACGACGGCGACGCCTCGCACCAGTTCGGTTTCACAGTCGGACCAGTTTGCTTCAGCTGAAACTGGTGCCACCGCCCAAACCGAGCCAGCCGGTTCTGTCCCCACCCAGGAGCCATTCCCGTGGGGACAAGTCTCCACTGGGGGTGGCACGGGACTCCCATCCCCTCCCCAGAGCCGCCAGTTCTCTCCAAGCTCCGTGTTTGGAGCTGCCCTGGACTCCAGTTCCTTCTGGAGCAGAGGAATATTGTTTACAAAAGTCCTTTCTCTATAAATTATATATATATTATATATGTATATATTCCAGATGAGGAGGTGCTGATTTAATGGCTGCTTGGGGGAGGCTCCTGTCGTTACAACCGCTGAGAACTGTCTGCTAAAGGAAAAAAAAACAAGGAGCAAAACTCCTGCCAGCTTGGGAAAAGGGGAAGGAAAGGGGTCAAGTGCCAGGGTCGAGGGCACAAATAATTGATTCTTCAGGACTGGGCTGGGGAGTGGCCCTGGGGAGCCTGGGAGAGCCCAGAGTGCTGCAGAGGGGTGAAAATATCCATTCCCCCCCAAACCCTGCCTCGGTTTTATCCCCATCTCACAGAGAGGGATTTTTGTGGTGCAGAGCACAACTGAGCCACAGCAGCAGCACTCTGGGTACCCAGAGGTGGGATTGAAGCCCTTTCCTGCAGCACTGCTTTTTCTCACCTTTTCTTGTTGTTCCCAGCCAGAATTCCCCTCCCTCCACCAGCCCTGCAGGGCCCAGGGTGAGTCTGGGCCCTGGCTGCCTTACAGCACCCCCATTTCTCTGCTGCACAGCCCCAAAACCCCCAGATCCCAGCTGGCTTTGCCGGTTCTCTCAGCGCTGCTCGGGCTCTGACACTCTGCCCAGGTGCCCAGGTGAGGTTGGGCACCGATGCCCACACCAGCAGAGCCGGGTGGCAGCGGGGTCAGACCCACCCTGGGGTCAGGGAGAGCAGCAGGAGAAGCTTTTTGTGCCCAGGCAGGAGTTGAAACAATGCCAGCTCAGCTTCCCAACTGGGGCCACACCAACCAACCCGCTGGACACTGGCACCTGTGGCACCTGGGGAAACTGAGGCAGGGGCAGCTCAGCACCCCCTGCTCCCAAGGGTAATGGGGGTGCTTGGAATGTCCCAGCACGGAGCCAGCAGCTTTGTGCTTCCAGGCACAACGGGAAGGAAAGCTCCTCTTTGTCCTTCTTGTCCATGGGGAGAATAAAATCATCAAGTCCTTGAATGGTTTGGGTTGGAATAGAGAACTTAAAGCTCACCCAGTGCCACCCCTGCCATGGGCAGGGACACCTCCCACTGTCCCAGCCAGCTCCCAGCCCCAGTGTCCAGCCTGGCCTTGGGCACTGCCAGGGATCCAGGGGCAGCCCCAGCTCCTCTGGGAATTCCATCCAAGCCTCTCCCAGGGCACAATTCCTTCCCAGTATCCCATCCAGCCCTGCCCTCTGGCACTGGGAAGCCATTCCCTGTGTCCTGTCCCTCCAGCCCTTGTCCCCAGTCCCTCTGCAGCTCTCCTGGAGCCCCTTTAGGCCCTGCCAGGGGCTCTGAGCTCTCCCTGGAGCCCCCCAAAAACCTTCACCAATTTTTAGGGTGCAAACCCTAAAAGAAAAACCCTTGGGCGCTTTGGATCCTCTCCAGGACCGGGATGGGAGGGAGAAAAGCACGGATGGAGCCAGGAAGGAAAGGAAAGCGAAAGCCCGGGGGGCGCAGGGGCCGGGCCGCGCTGCCCCCGAGGGATGGCGGCGGCGGGAGGGGAGGGGAGGGGACAAACAGCGGCAGCGGGGCCAGCGCCGCACTACAGCTCCCGGGGAGCCCCGCGAGCGGCTGCGACACAGCAGCGACACTGCTACGACATCAGCGAGGCGACATCAACAGCGGGGCAGCAGCCGGACAGCAGCGGGACAGCAGCGCCTGAGGGGCCGGGCCGGGCCGGGCCCCGCCGCCGCCGCCGCCATGCAGGTGAGGCCCCGGGGAGGGAACCACGGGCACGGCACCGGGAATCCTTCCTGGAACGCCGGCAATCCCCCTGGAAGTCTTCGAATTCCCGCTGGAACGGCGTGAATTCCTTCTGGAATTCCCCCTTGGGACCCCTTAAATCCACCCCATGGCCCGTGTGAATTCCCTCTGGAACACCGTGAATCCTCCCCTGGAACCGCGCGGATCCCCTTTGGAACGCCTTGGATTTCCCCATGGAACTCCTTAAATCCCCCCGGAATGCTGTGATTCCACTCCTGGAACCCCATGAATCCCCCTCTGGAACCCCTTTAAATCTCCCTGGAATCCTGTGATTCCACTCCTGGAACCCCATAAATTCCCCTCTGGAACCCCTTTAAATCCCCCTGGAATCCTGTGAATCCCCCTCTGGAACCCCGAGAATTCCCCCTTGGAACCCCTTAAATCCCCTCTGGAGCCGCATGAATCCCTTCTGGAACCCCGTGAATCTCCCCTGAAGCCCCGTGAATCTCTCTGGAACCCCTTAAACCCCCTCTGGAACCTCAAGAATCCCCTCTGGAACCCCCTGAAAGCCCTCTGGGCGCAGTTCTGCTCAGAATAACCCCAAAAATCAGCAGATCCAGCCCCTGAACGGAGGGTTGAGCACAGGAGGTTTCCCAGCTGCTGTTTTTCCTGGTGGGAATTCCTGCGGAGGAGGAGGAGGAGGAGCTGGGTGCAGCCTCACCCCAATCCCTGCTGCGTGGGCAGGAGGGGGAGGACAGGATCCCGTCCCTCTGAACAACACCCCTGTGCCTGGGGTTGGAGGGAATGCAGGGAATTTTAGGATTTTCGCCCTCTTTAGCTTTGCCCGCCGGAGAAATGTCTCTGTGGGAGAGGAGAAAGGGGCTGTTGAGCTCCCAAAAACGTGGGCTGGGCACCCAAAAAAACGTGGCTTCACCCCAGGCTGGGGCAGCAAAGGGATTTTCTGGATCTCTGTGTGGAGCAGGCTGCCCAAGGAAGATCTGGAATCCCTGGAATTGTTCAAAAAGCTTAAGGGAGGTGGCACCCGGGGACAGGGTTTGGCAGGGCTGGGTTAATATTTGGATTCCACGATCCCAGAGGGCTTTCCCGACCTTAATGGCTCTGATCCTGCCCATCACTCAGATTCCCCCTGGAACCCCCTGAATGCCCTCTGGAACCCCTTAAATCTCTCTGGAACCCCTTAAATCACCCTTGAACCCCTTAAATCCCCACACTAGTCACCTGCTCCTTCTCCACCAGCTACAGACCCGTGGGTGAAACCAGTAAAGGAGAAATAGCTTCGTTTAAAGGCTAATTATCTTTAATTAGTGGCCAAAGGAGGCTTAAAAGGCTGAGCCAGTTACGTGTGCTAATGTGCTTTGGGGCTGAGGGGTGTAATGGGAGCCGGGCTGCGGTGAACACCCCCGGGGGATTTATGGGATGGTATTTCTGGCTGAGGCAGGTCCTGGTCCTGTCAGTCACCTCTGCTGGTGCTGGAAAAGGCAGGAAAGAGGATCCAAGAGTGGATCTGTGCGGGAGAGGGGCAGCCACGAGTTCCACAAGCACCTCCTCGAGAGATTCACTAAATGGAGGGTGAAAAACCCGAGGAAATTCCACTTTTTGAGCAAGGTCTGGCAGCTGGGTAGGAGCTCTGCAGCTGGTCTTGCACAAGAGGAATTCCTGCTCCTCCGGTTCCAGCGGGGTGATGGAGCAGGGGTGGTGCCTTTGTAGGTCCTGGCAGGTTGAACAGTGTTGGGATTGATGCTCCTCTGGACCTGGTGCTCACACTGGTGGCTCTGGGTGCTTTGGTGGTGGAGTTTTTGGGTGTGCTGGCGGTGTGGAGGAGGTCTGGGAGCTGAGCTCTGTCCCCCAGCATCACCTCAGGCTGTGGGTGGTGTCCCCAGCGTGTCCCCAGGGACCTTCCCTCCTCCAGTCCATCTGGGTGAAGTCCTGGATTCATCTCTCTTTGCCATGGGGGCTTTCTTCCCAGCCCAGATGTGCACAGGAGCTGCTGCTGGGGGTGACAAATGTGCTGCTGGATGTCACGGGAAGAGTTTAGCCCAGGCAGCGTGACTGTGATTGTCCATGCAAGTTCCTCTTCCTGTTTCAGAACTGGAGAAAAACTTGCACCATTTGGTAAAACCCCAGACGGGCAGCCTGGGGTAGGGTGCCAGGACCTGCCCAGTGTGGGCACCCAACACCCCCAGGGGCTCCTGCACTGCCCTTTCCTGGCCTCTTTTCCAGATGACCTTCTACTTCTCGGACACCGTGGTGCTGCTGTTTGACTTCTGGAATGTCCACAGCCCAACAGGTAGGCTGCCAGCCCCTGGGACATCCATCTATCCATCCATCCATGGATCTATCATCCCTTCCTCCTTCCATCCATCCATCCCTCCCTCTCTCCATCCATCCATCCATCCATGGATTCATCATCACTTCCTCCATCTCTCCATCAATCCATCCATGGATCCATCATCCCTCCCTCCATCCATCCCTCTGTCCATCCATCCGTCATCCATCCACCCATCCTTCCATCCATGGATCCATCCCTCCACCCCTCCATCCATCCCTCCATCCATCTATCCATCCATCCATCCATCCATCCTTCCCTCCATGGATCCATCCCTCCATCCATCCTTCCCTCCATGGATCCATCCATCCATCCATCCATCCATCCCTCCATCCATCCATCCATCCACCCACCCATCCCTCCATCCATGTCCCAAGAGGACACCACCTGAAGCTCAGCCAGGAGAAATTTAGGACATTAGGAGAGAGTCCTTCACACTTTGGCCTTGGAAGGGGCTGCTCAGGGAGGCACTGGAGTCTCTGTCCCTGGAGGTGTTCAAGGACAGAGTGGATGTGGCACTCGGTGCCATGGTCTGGGTGACAAGCTGCTCTTAGGTTAGGTCACAGGTTGGACTCAATGATCTCAAAGGGCTTTTCCAACCTCATTCTGTTTAAAAAGCTAAAAACCCCATTTCCTGCCATTTACCACCCCCGCTGCCCCACCCCAGTGCCAGCAGCCCTCCACTTCCCCATGGACACCCCCAAACACCCCATGCCGGGCCCTGCCGTGCCCCTGTCACCCCCAGCAGTGCTGGGCTGTGTCTCCTGCAGGGATGGCGCTCTCGGTGCTGGTCATCCTGCTGCTGTCCGTGCTCTACGAGGCCCTGAAGATGGGCAAGGCTGTTCTGCTGCGCCGGGCGCTGCTGGCCCTGCCCCGCAGCCTCAGCCAGGAGGCCCTGACCGAGCCGCAGGAGGGGGACAGCGGCCCCGCGCAGGGCAGGTACCACAGGGACCCCCTGGCACCCACCTGGGGGGCTCAGGGACGCCTCTGTGCCCCGTGGCCAGTGCCCAGGGGAGAGGGGCTCTGAGGAGGAGGCTCCTGGGGAAGTGGCGGGGGTGTGTACAGCTTGGGGAGGTGGCTGCAGGGGCAGCCCAGCCCCTTCGGGTCCTGTGGGAGATGTCCAGGGTGGTGTCTGGAGGCTCATGTTGCCCTGGGTCCCACTGTGGGTGCAGAAGGGTCCTCCTGGTTTGGGGATGGGCACGAGCAGCAGCTCAGTCCCCACAAGCCTGGCCCTGGCGGTTCCTTCCTTGGGAGCCTTTCCTCTTGCCTTTAATCCCAGACCATTCCTGAGGCTGCTCCTGCCAGCCCCACTGATTTCGGAGCAGGATCTCCCCCTGAGCTGCTGTTTGCAGCCCCCACCCCTCTTCCTGCTCCCCAAACCCCACTCTGGCCGCCCCAGGATCCCGGTGGGAGGCGATTCCAGCTACCCCAGCTTCTCCTTGATGGCATTTCCCATCTCTTCTGCCCAGGTGGTTTTGGTTCCACGTGGGCCAGACGCTGTTCCACGTGCTGCAGGTGGTGCTGGGCTACATGGTGATGTTGGCCGTGATGTCCTACAACGCCTGGATCTTCCTGGGGGCCATCGCAGGCTCCACGCTGGGCTATTTCCTGGTGTACCCCCTGCTCGGCCGGGGCTAGAGCCCCCCCTGGGGTGGTGGCACACGTGTCCCACCTCCCTCTCCTCCATCTGGAACAGCTGCTGTCACTCGTGCTGGCTGTGCCCTCATCCCCCTGCTCCGTGGGACGTGGAACTCCAAGGACTCGCTGGTGGGGCCCCTCGTGGGGGGGGCAGCACTCACCATGCTGCTGCTGTGGCCGTCCCCCGGCTCTCAGGGACCTTTGTCCGGGTGATGATGGCAGCAGGGGCGGTGCTGGCATTTCCTCCCCTCCCTGCTTCCCGAGGAGGTTCATCCTGGCTGGAACGGGAGCGAGCCGGAGACTTGCTGGCAGAAGGGACAAGCTGGGGACAGGGAGCCCCTGCCCTCCTGCCCTGCAGTGAGCCCCTCTTCACACAGTGCCTTTGAGGACCCCAGGGGAGGGGGTCCTGCCACCCCCCACCCCGCTCCTGCCAGCGCTTCAGGGATGGGGCTGGGGCAGCCCCTGGGCTGCTGGTGTGGCTGAGCCAGGGGGGAAATGCTGCTCCAGGTGCCTCTTGCTGCTTCCTCAGGACACCCCTTTTAATAAAAATCCATCTCAGCTCCGCTCCTGGTTTGTGTCACTGCTGGGTGGGCTCAGGCTGTGGCACCCCTGGGTTGTCCCCGTGGGCTGGGGATCCCCAGCCCTACCTGGGGAATTAAGGAGAGTCTCCTCTGGCTTTAAATAAAGCTTTTTCCATTTTATTAATTATTATAAGCATATCTTTAAACATTTGTATAACTTTCTTAATAAAATATCCTGGAAGAGACAGGTTGGAAGTTCACAGAGAAAAGGCACTTTGAGGGGGGCCTCCTGAGGCACTTTGGGGGCCCCCCTAGTGGGTTAGGCTGGGCACCCCCCTTCTGAGGCAGCAAGGTGGCACCTAAGCACAGGTGGGTATCGGGGTGCTGGTCCCTGCTCCAGGTGTCACACCCGGGGGTCCTGAGACCCCCCCCCCCAGCACCTCCAGGGCTTTTGGCGTTGCTGTGTGGGGGCTGCAGCCGCCCTGTCCCCCTCCCCACATGGGCAGGGTCAGCAAACCCCTGCTCCTTGCTCGGCCAGCACAGCAGCAGCCAAAATCTGTAAGGCAGGAGAAACCATCCATGGAATGGAAGGAGCCGGGGAGCTCTGGAGGACGAGGGCTGGGATCTCCCCACTGCACAGCAAGCTGAGCCTGGAATTATCCTGGTCCTGCCAGGCACAGCTGGGACACGGCCTGAGTGCCACCTTCCCCTGGGACTCTGAACTTTAAAACAGCTGCAAGGAGACCCTGGTGTGAGGATGGCTGAGGTGGACTCTGGGTGCTGGGAGCCCAGCCTGGGTGCTGTGAGCCCAATCTGGGTATCAGGAGCCCAGCCTGGCTGCCGTGAGCCCAGCCCATCAGTGTTGCCCCATCTGCAGTGGCTCAAGCCCCCAGCATCGCTGTCCCTGCCGTGCCCCCGTTTGCTCTCCCATTTTCCATCATCCCCTGCAGCCCCCCGCTCCCACCGGCACTGCTGGAGCCGCCTGGGGAGGGATGGCAGTGGGCAGGCTCCCAGGAACCCCCCAGGATTGGGGGATGGCGGTGGGCAGGCTCCCAGGACCCCCCCGGATTGGGGCAGGGGACAGCCAGGAGTGTCCCCACATCCCCACCCTCAGCAGGGCTAGTGCCAGCCCCCCACCTCCGGCAGCCCCGGGCACTGGTGTGGGGAGTCAGATAAAGCTCTTCAGTAAAGCATCTCCTCAGCAGGAAAGAAAATAAGGCAGAAGAAGGACAGAGCAGAGCGCAGAGGATGCCCCGTGCCAGGCTGGGGCCGCCCCCAATCCGAGCCAGCGGGGGCTGTGGCTGTGGGCAGCCCCCCAGGGCAGCGGGACCCCCGTTAGGCAGTAAGGTCTCGGTGTCCCCATCCCCTCCCTCTCCCGCGGTGCTGCTCTCCATCCCCGGGGCTCCTGTCCCCCTCCCCCAGCCCCGGTGTCACCGGGGCCAGTCCGTGGCAGGGGCCGGGGCTAGAACTCAGTCTGCACCCCCTCACCACTCTCCGTGGTGCCCCTGGGCTGCGGGGGGCTGTGCCCGGTGTGCTCGCCTGGCTCGCTGGCGCTGTGCTGCTGGCACGCTGCTGACGGGCTCTGGGCTCCGGGCACTGCTGCTGTGGCACCGGGCACCTGGGCCTCTGCTGGGCCATCAGCTCGGGGGCTAGGTGCTGCTGGGGTGGCGTGTGGCACGCTGGGCACTGGTGGGGGGTCAGCTCCGGGCACGGGGGACGCTGGCACGGACGATCTCGGTGTGGTTTGTGGCACCTCGGCTCCTGATGGGACATTGGCTCCGGGCACAGGGGACGCTGGCACGGACGATCTCGGTGTGGCTTGTGGCACCTCAACCCCTGCTGGGACATCGGCTCTGGGCACAGGGGACGCTGGTGCAGACGATCTCGGTGTGACATGTGGCACCTCAACCCCTGCTGGGACATCGGCTCCGGGCACAGGGGACGCTGGCATGGATGATCTCGGTGTGACATGTGGCACTTCGGCTCCTGCTGGGACATCGGCTCCGGGCACAGGGGACGCTGGCATGGATGATCTCGGTGTGACATGTGGCACCTCAGCCTCGGATGGGACATCAGCTCCAGGCACAGGGGACACTGGTGCAGAACGTTGTTCCCCAGCCCCTGGCAGGACCTCAGCTCCAGGGACAGGTGACACCGGTGTGGCACAGTGCCCCCCTGCTGTCACCTCAGCTCTGGGCACAGGCGGTGCTGGTGCAGCCCGGCGTGTCCCAGCTCCCGATGGCATCTCGGCTCCAGGGACAGGTGAGGCTGCTGTGGCACGTTGTGTGCCAGTCCCTGCTGGCATCTCGGCTCCACCTGTGGCACAGTGCACCCCGTCCCCGCCCCGGGCTGGACCTTGGTGCGTGACACCCCCTTGGGCAGCCCCTGCCAGCAGCACCCCCTCCTCGGCGTCGGTGCCGTTCAGCAGCCGCCCCTCAGCGCCAGCCCCGAGGCTCTCCTGCGCCAGCGCCTCCCGGATCTCCTTCACCGCTCCCCGGGGACTCGGGGGCACCTCGGGCTGCGCCTCCTCCTCCGGCTCCCGCGGCTCGGGAGAGCCGGGCTGCAGCAGCGCCTCGGCCACCACCCCGTAGGGCAGAGCCCCCTCGTCGTCCTGGATGACCGACACCACCTGCTTGGCCCTGCGGCGCCGGTCAGCGGCCGGCTCCGCCTCGGGCTGCCCGCTGTACTCCTCGCTCCAGTCGATGGCCGGGCCCTCGCCCAGCAGGTGCAGGTTGGGATCGCTGTTGTGCATCACCATGCTGTCCCTGTAGAGGTTGTGCTTGCGCTGCACGGCCGCCTCCTTCACAGCTGGGGACACGGAGGGACGGGGTCAGGGGGGCTGTGGGCACCGCCGGGCCGGGGCACCTCGCCCAGTGCTGCCCGTGGGTGGGGGGAGACATGGAGCTGGGGGGAGAGGTTGGCATCCCACCCACTGCCCAGCCCCTGAATAGGGAAGCTGCTTCTGGGGCAGCCCCCAGCACAGGGTCACCTTCCTCAGATACCCCCCAGCACTCTGAGTGAGGTCACTCCCTCCTCAGATACCCCCCAGCACCCTCCATGGGGTCACCCCCTCCTCACACAGCCCCCAGCACCCTGAATGGGGTCACCTCCTCGTCACCCAGGTGCCACAGGACCCTACCTTGCATGATGTCTTTCATGACTGACTGAAGCACCACCTCCTCGTAGGTGTTCTCCACCAGGATGAAGCTGGCAAAGTCCTCAAAGATCAGCTCCTGGAACTTGGCTAATTCCTGCCAGAGAGGGAGAGGTGGCTCAGCCCAGCGGGATGGGCAGGATGGGTGCCCCAGCCCCTCCATGGGGGTGGGTGGTCCTGTCCCACAGCCCAAACCTGCCCCTCTTACCCCCTTGCAGGTGGGTGCCAGCTTTTTCAGCAGGAAGGGGATGGTGATCTGCAGCAGGGCCTCCCTGAAGAACTTCTTCCTCACCGTGCTGCTGTCGTAGTCAAATTTCTGCAGCGAGAGAGGGTGCCCCAGGTTACCCAGCGCTGGGGGCTGGCAGCCCACGGGCACAAACCCCTGAGATCTGCCCCCCAACCCATCTGCACAGATCCCTCTGGCCTCACATCCCTCTCCCCAGCTGCTTCCCAGAGTTTCTGAGCTCGGGTAGGAGCTACTGCTGGCTGCAGGAGGGCTTGGGGACCACTCTGAACCCTGGGGGGGTTTTACAGATGTGGTCAGAGGGGACCTGGCTCCTCCAGGCGATTTCCCACTTGCCTGCCCGCAGCAAAACCCATGAAAACCCCAATTTAAAGAAGAATTTCCCCAGAAGACTTTTTGTTGAAATAGGTAACATCACTCCTGGCCTCTCCCATGGCCAAGGAACAAGGCCACCAAAGGCCACCAGAGGTGCTGAGCCCCTGCCTCACCTTGAGCACCCTCTCGAGGATGCGCTGGATGGACTTGCAGAGGTCGTCCTTGCCCTGCAGCTTGCCCAGCTCCTGGTGCAGCAGCGTCTCGAAGGTGTGCACGGCATCGTCCATTTGCTGCGGCCAGAGGCACGGGGTCAGCGTGGGGGGCACCCCAAGGATGCCCAGGGGGGGCTCTCAGGGCACTGCCACACCGAGAGGAGCCTCAGCACACAGCCCCACACTGCTCTGGGGTGGAAGGGACCTTAAAACTCATCCACACCCCTGCCATGGGCAGGGACACCTCCCACTGTCCCAGGTTGCTCCAAGCTTTGCCCAACCTGGCCTTGGGCAGTTCCAGGGATCCAGGGGCAGCCACAGCTGCTCTGGGCACCCTGTGCCAGGGCCTGCCCACCCTCACAGGGAACAATTCCTTCCCCACATTTTTCCAGAGCCTTCACTCTGGACAAATCCCTGATGTCCCAGCGTGGCACCCACAGCCCTCACCCCGAGGATCAAGGCTGTTGGGAGAGGAGAGAGCTCACAGCTGAGCTGTTCTGCACCCCCTCGTCCTCCCACACCCCACTCCAATCCTGCTGGATCAGACCCCAGAACTGGGCTACTGGCCCTGCTGGTGCCACTGGGCTCGGTAGCAGAGGGGCAGCGCTGCCATGATGCCCAAGCCCCCCAGGATGGAGCCCTCCAGACCAAAGGGGATCCATCACCTACCCCCAGAGCCAGCACAGACCTCCCCGCCTGGGTGGGACCAACCAGGGCTCCCCATCCTGCTGTTCCCAGCCCAGAGGGACAGGGGAGGAGCCTGGTCCCCCATTCCCACCTGTCTCATGTGGATCTGGGCCCTCTGCTTGAAGACAGACGTGCTGGAGACGTCAAATCGCTGCTGGAGACCCTCCAGTTTCAGCTGGTCCATCTTCTCATAGCACGACTGCATCTTCACAGGGTGGAAGGCCAGGTGGGAGAGCTTCTCCATGTACTGGGGACAAAGCCAGCCTCAGCCTCTCCACGCACTCAGGCCGGGGACATTCCACACCCCACATGGGTGGAATCTTCTCAACCTGAGGTCCCCCAGTGCTGCCCAGGACTGGCCCTGTCACCCACCCCAAGGCAGCAAGGAGCCCCACCAGGTCTCACCTCCACCAGCTTCTCCAGGCCGCCCTCGTTGACGACGTTCATGTTCATGTCGGTGACCTCCTTGAAGAACACCTCCCGCACCTCGGCGAAGCCCTGGCTCGTGGGGGTCATCAGGGCCTCCAGGATGGAGGAGATGTAGGGCTGGACGTGGTTACGGACACAGACCTCTGCCTTGGGCAGGACGAAGGCTGCCAGAGAGCAGGGATAAGGATGGTGAGGCTCCTCTGTCCTTCCAGCCCTTCCCATCGCACCCTAAACCCACCCCCTGTTCCCGAATCCCTCCAGGAGGAGGCTCCCCTCTGTCGTGACACCACCAGGAATTCTTGTGGAGTGCCCCTGGTCTGTACCCAACCCATTCCTGCCACGCTTGGGGCATGACTGCCCACCTGACCCCGACCTCCTGGGAACCACCAGGGAAGATGTGCACCCCCCCTAAGGGTGCCAGGAGCGGAGCTGCACCCCAGAACAGCCAGGGCCGATGTGCACCCCCCTAAGGGTGCCAGGAGCGGAGCTGCACCCCAGAACAGCCAGGGCCGATGTGCACCCCCCTAAGGGTGCCAGGAGCTGTGGTGCACCCCAGGTACAGCCAGGAAGGACGTGCACCCCCCCTAAGGGTGCCAGGAGCTGTGGTGCACCCCAGGAACAGCCAGGGAGGATGTGAACCCCCTAAGGGTGCCAGGAGCTGTGGTGCACCCCAGGAACAGCCAGGGAGGACGTGCACCCCCCAAGGGTGCCAGGAGCTGTGGTGCACCCCAGGAACAGCCACCCCAGCAGCCACGGGCACAGCCCCACACCCCCGTGCACCCCTGCAGGGCTGCACCTCGGATCTTGCTGGCCAGGTGCTCCTTGGAGGTGATGATCTGGTCCATGTCCGTGCGGATGGTGCTCTCCAGCTGCGGCCTCTCCTGCTCGCACCGGGCCACGGCAGCATCGTACTGCACCTTGGCCAGCTCGTAAACCATCCTGTAGACAGCATCCGACACCTGGGGGCACAGGTGGGACGGTCAGAGACCCCCCCCGAGCACTGCCTGCAGCACCAGGACCTGCCGGTGCCCTGACAGGACCCTTTCCCACAGCCTGGCGGAGGTTCCCACCGGCAGCTGGGTGGGATGGAGCTCCTGAAGTGCAGAAGCTGGAGGGACAGAGAGGTGAGCGCTGCCTCCAGCGGGCAGAGCTGGGGGTGCTGGTGCTCCGGGAATGCTGCAAATCTGCAAATCCTGCAGGTCTCGGGATACTGGTGGTCCAGGGATAGTGGTGGTCCGAGCAGGAGAGCCCCAGGAACCCCCCCCCCCCGAAATCTGTTCCCTGCCCTGTTCACCCTCCCCGGCATCTCAGAGCCAACCTCCCGGGCAGGATGGAGCTGCTCGCTGAGGCTTCACGCTCACTTTGCTGCCAAACGCTGCGATTTCGGGGCTGTTGGGACTGGCAGGATGCAGAGCCACCCCCCCTCCTCCCTCCCCCGGGCTTCCCAGCGACCGCAGCTACTGGAAAAGCAGCGTTTGTGTGTTTTTCGGCTGCTCAAGTGGCCCGTGAGGAGCCTGGCGGTAATTATCCATCGGGCTTTAAGGTTTTAGCAGGCAGCTCTGAAGAGCCCTCAGTCTTTCGCAAGGCTTTGGGCCGGATTTAGCCCGCGCTGCTCTAAAAATGGCTCGCTAAATTTAGCCGGGACAGGCTTCGCTCCGGGGCTGGGCTTCCTCCTGTTTGCCCGGCCGGCCCCAGGGACGCGGCAGCGCGGGCGGGGCCGGCCCGGGGCACAGAGGGAGCTTTAAAAACCATTCTGGAGGAACCACGGCAGCTTCCGAAGGGGCCGCGAGAAGGGGGCAGCGGGGGGAGCCCAGCGGGGGAAGGGAAGTCCCCCAGGGGGAGGGGGGNGGCTGCGGTGCGGTGCTCACCTGGGTCTCGTTGCCGCAGAGCATGTCCCAGGTGCCGTACTGCTCCTTGGACTGCCGGTACATGCGGATGGCGTCCGTGAAAGCCGGAGCCTCCACCTTAGAGTCCTCGGAGATCCCTGCGGAGGGGACACGGGGACCTGTGAGCAGCCTGGAATGGGAATGGGGGGCAGCACGGCACCCCCAGCCCACCTTTGTGTGCCCCCCGCACACACCCTGGGACCCG
>VXAC01001659.1:1185077-1206026 GCA_013399225.1 Rhipidura dahli
TTTTTTTCCCTTGGCCTTTCACATTAATTTCATGGATTCCTCTCCCCGGCAGGAAATTCCTGACATTGAGCTGATTCCGGCGGTGCCGAGGCTTCCCGTGCCTTGTGCAGCTCCTGGCCCTGCTCTGAGCACCTCAGCCGGGTGGGATTGGGAGCAGCCCCCCCACTGCCCAACCCAAACATTGTTCACACCCCCCCGACCCCACCGTGCCCCCAGAGGGGGTCCACAAAGGGGCTTCCGGCCCTGCGGGGTTGGGATTAGGGTTGGGGTGAGGGGAAAGGACAGCCTGGACCCCCCCCATGTGAGGCGGGGACCCCCACCAGCACCCCAAACTCCAGCCTGGGATGAGTCCAAGGTGCTGGGAGAGCCTGAGCTGCCACAGAACCCCGTGCACCCCACACCCTCCATCCCAGCCCCTCGATGCAGGGGGTGGGGGCACACTGCAAACCCACCCCCAGCAGCAGGGACGGGGCTTTTCCTGCTCCACTAGGGCACCCATGGGAGCCCCTTGGGCACCCTGACCCACCCAGGACCCTCCCCACCCCTGCTCCAGAGTCCCCGGGGTGGGTCCCACACCAAAACTCCATCCCGAAGCATCCCAAGGCTGGAGAAATAACTCCCCCCGAGCTGCTTTTGGCACACGAGGCCTCGACTTTGAACTCCCCTGTCAACTTTGCCCCAGAGCCTGTGAAGAATGAAGAATTTGAGTCTCCTCCAACAATTTCTGACGGCTCAGGCTCCTCCGGAGCGCCGGCGATGGGCGCGGGGAGGACGGATCCTGGCTCTGCATCCCGGTGCTGGAGCCAGCACGATGCTGGGGGCACGAACCCAGACAAAACAGCCCCCACGCCCGTTCGGTACAGCCTGGCAGCAGCCAAAACTTCCAGCAGGAGCCAAAACCTCCAGCGGCAGCCAAAACCTCCAGCAGGAGCCGGCACGGAGCTGTGCTGGCAGCCGGGGCAGCACAAGGAGCAGCTTTGCTGCAGGGTGCTGCAGATCCCCGCGGGATGAGGGGATCCAGAGGAAAATGCTGCCCGAGGAGGGGAAAACCCACCCCTGAGGAGATGCCAGCGCTGCCAGCCACGGGAGCGAACTACAGACCAGCACCACGCGGTGAAAGCCCTGGGAATTCAACAAATTCACGGCAAAGGATGGGACGCCCCGGCTCATCCAGCAGGGCAATTCCTCAGCCTGGATTTTGGCCTTCCCTCCTGGCATCCCTGCAGCTCCGCTGCTGCAATTCCCGTCTCCCAGGCCCGTGTGGTTTTGGCCAGGGCCCTGGGCAGCCATGCAGACAGCTGAGATTGAAAAGGACGTTTTGAGGTTTCATTTCCTTTCAGTCCATGGGAAAAAAGGAGCCCCAGGTCCCCGGGCAGGCTTAGTCACTCATTCTTCCCTGATTAACAGCGGGGCCAATTAGGAGGGTTTAAGTAAATGGGAAAGCAAAAGTCAATTATTTGCAGAGGTTGGAACAAGGCTTGCAGTCAAACACCAGAGGTGACTCAATCTGCCCCGGCCTGGCAGCACTGCCCGGGGTGCCGGGGGGTGTTTGGGGCCACTGGTAGCCCTGGTGGCAAGCCCGGGGGAGCAAGAGGGACGTGGACGTCCCTCCGTGGCATCAGGAGGTGACAAAATGTGGGGTGCTGGTGGTGGCACAGCCGGGCTTCGCTCGAGCAGAGGGTGGGAAGCCCAGGCTGACGATGCCAGAGGGTGCCCTGACCACCCCCCCATCCGGAATGCCCTGGCAGGGCTGATGTGTCACACTCAGGAACTGCCTCAGCCGCCCACTGCCTCCTTCAGCAGGCTGAGCAACGCCTCCCAAAAGTGCTGAGAGCATTCCCTGGCCATGGAGAGCATTCCCTGGCCATGGAGAGTTTTCCTGGCCATGGAGAGCATTCCCTGGCCATGGAGAGCATTCTCTGGCCATGGAGAGCTTTCCCTGGCCATGGAGAGCATTCCCTGGCCATGGAGAGCATTCCCTGCTCCAGCTCCACCACCAAAGCCACCCACGAGCGGCCGTCCCTCCCTGAGCAGCTTTGGCTGCACATCCAGCCGAGAGCCGGAGGGGTCCAGGGAGAGGGGACAGAGTCCTCTAGATTGTCACCTGTCCTCAGACCTCCTCACCACCATGGCAAAGGAGGAACGGGAGCCCCCTACAAGCCAACAGCGCGCCGGGTGTGGGCTCAGACACCCGCAGAGTGTTTTGGCAAACAGGAGCACCCACGGGGACCTCCCAGGGATGGGTGTCCCCAGCCACCCACGGCCAGCGCTTTCCCAGTCGCGGTGTTTGCTCTGGAACCGCAGCCCCCGCGCCCTCCCCGTGCCACCGCCCGGCCCCTGTCACACCCAGCGGGGCTGGCACAGGTCCTGGCACGTCCCGCTGGCCGCCGGCTCCTGGCAGGGGAAGCCGCTCCGGGGTTCCACGGGCACCGGCAGCACCAGTGCCTGGCTCAGCAGGATCCCTGTGCCAGCACCTCCGGTCACAGAGCTCCCCTGTCCCCGCTCCCAGCGCCCCTCCTGCCCCTCCGTGACTCTCTCCGTGACTCAGCCGCGCGTGGTGCCCGCGGCAGGAGGGGGATGAAGGCGCTGCGCAGCCGGGGAGGGCACGGAGAGGGCTCTGGGCAGCGGCAAACCCCGAGCCGGGCTGGATGCAGGATGCTGGCAGCAAGGACAGAGCCACAGCAGCTCCCAGCCACTCTGCAGCCCTCCCTGCCAGGTGCCCAGGGATGCCCCACAGCCAGCCTGGGCTGTGGGCACAGCGGGGCAGGTGGTCCCCCGGGCACACGGGGACAGGGCAGGTTAGCACAGGTTTGTCCCTGTCCCCGGTGACGCCCGAGGAGCGCAGAGCCCGAGGCTCCTGTGAGCCCGGAGGGGAGGCTCCGGTCCAGCCCAATGACACCGGAGCTGTCAGCGGGCAGGGCACAGCCCCGCAGCCATCGGTGCCCCAAGGGCAGGCACAGCCCTCGCCTGCTCTGAGGTCACGGCCCAGCCAGGGCAGCCCCGGTTGTGTCTTGGTCCCTCTGAGCCAGGGCAGGAGGTGGATTTTGCCTTCAGGGTTCCAAAGGCAAACTGTCCAAGCTGGTCCAGCAGCCGGGAATGGCTGAGTGCTGCCCTTGGAAGCATCTCCAGCACCGTGACCAGCCCCACTCATGGAATCAGGGAATGGTTTGGGTGGGAAAGGACCTTAAAAATCACCCAGTGCCACCCCTGCCATGGGCAGGGACATCTCCCACTGTCCCAGGCTGCTCCAAACCCCATCCAGCCTGGCCTTGGGCACTGCCAGGGATCCAGGGGCAGCCCCAGCTGCTCTGGGCACCCTGTGCCAGGGCCTGCCCACCCTCGGAGTAGAATTTTTGTTCCTAATATCCAATCTAAATCTGCTCTTTTTCCATGTAAAGCCATTCCCTGTGTCCTGTCCCTCCATGCCTTGTCCCCAGTCCCTCTCCAGCTCCCCTGCAAGGGGCTCTGAGCTCTCCCTGGAGCCTTCTCCTCTCCAGGTGAGCATCCCCAGCTCTCCCAGCCTGGCTCCAGAGCAGAGGGGCTGTAGCTCTGCAGCCTCCTCCGGACTCTCTCCAACACAGGCACATCCTGAGGCAGAGCCAGCTCTGATCCCAACCTCCTATGAAACCAGAACCAGCCCCACTTCTGGGAGGTGGGGGAAAAAAACCAATCCTTGAACTGCAGGAGTGAGCCAGAGCCCAAATCACCTGGAGTCCAACCTGCACAGCTGGGTCTTGCTCTTCTCTCCAGCTGCATGTCCTGCCTGCAGGATGTTCCACCACAGCAGGAGCTCCAGAAATCCCATCCCGCATTCCTGGGCTCGTGGAGAGCCCTTCCAGCCCTTCCAGTGTGAGCACAGAGCTCATTTTCCTCATTGTCCTTGAGATCATGTGAGATTGGCAGTGCTGCTGGAAATAGCCCAGGCCTGGGCAGCAGATCCAGCCACGGGGGGGTTGGGGGGTCGGTCCTGAACAGGTTTGCTCTGAAATTTCTCCTCATTCTCTCTCTCAGCCTCCTATGGGGGGAGGGCCACGTGTCCCTGGTGGGACAGAGCCTGATGGGGATGGGGATGTGGCTCAGCCCAGGTGTGTCCCCAGGGCGGTGGGGACAAGAGCTCTGGGGCACCCACAGGCACAGGCACACCCATGGACAGGGAATCAGGGCATGGTTTGGGTTGGAAGGACCTCACAGCTCATCCAGTGCCACCCCAGACACACCTTCCACTGCTCCAAGCCCCAGTGTCCAGCCTGGCCTTGGGCACTGCCAGGGATCCAGGGGCAGGCACAGCTGCTCTGGGCACCCTGTGCCAGGGCCTGCCCACCCTCACAGGGAACAATTCCTGCCCAAGATCCCATCTAATTTCCCTTCTTCTGGTTTGAAGCCATTCCCCCTTGTCCTGTCCCTACAATTCCTCATGAAAGTCCCGCTCCAACTTCCCTGTGGTCTCTTTGGACACTGTGGAGGAGCTGTGAGGTCTCCACAGGACCTTCCCTTGTCCATCACGCACACCCACACACGTGTGCTCCCTCACACCCCCCCCTCGGGGGGCTGGAGGCCAGCAGCTGGCAAATCCCAGCGGGAATTTGGATCTCCATCCTCCTCCAAGCCCACATCCCGTCTGGCAGCCGTGGCCCTCACGTGTCCACTGCACATCTGTCCAGGGGGTGAGGTGCCTTTGGAACCCCAGCCCTCCCCAGAAGTCCCCTGGGAGGATGTGGGATGGTGGAATCATGGAATAAAAGATTGGTTTGGGTTGGAAGTGACCTCAAAGCTCATCCCATTCCACCCCCTGCCACGGGCAGGGACACCTCCCACTAACCCAGGAGTGGAGTGGGGCAGCAGGAGCTGGCACAGGGTGCCCAGACCGCTGTGGGTGCCACAGGGATGCCTCACCCCAGGCAGGGAATTTTCTTCTTGGTCCAGAAAAAATTTTGAAAAAACCCAAAAAGGCGAAACCGGCTCATTGGAGCAGAACCCCCGGGACTGGATGGGGGCTGTGGCCTGGCCTGGCTCCTCCCCCGGCCACACTCAGGCCAGCCCCACGCAGTGCCCGGTGTCCCCCGGCCAGCCCAGGTGACTGTCCCTGGGGGCCGTGCTGGCACAGGTGACCCGTGGGCAGCGTGTGCTGACCTGGCCAGTTTGCCGAGGCTGCTGGGGGAGGAGTTAATTACTAATTTAGCCAGTAAATGATTAGTGAGCGGGGGTGGGCGGTGGGGGCAGCGCAGGCTCCCAGCAGCCCCAGGCCGGTGGCACTGACAGGGACAGTGGTGGCTCGTCCAGCAAGGGAAACAAAGCCACTGCAGGGAGGCTGATGCCACCGACTGTCCCCAGGTCATCCCTCTCAGATGGTCCAGGCACAGCCAGGGGGTGTTCCCACCGTCCCTCAGCCATCCTCCCGTGTCCCATTGTGCAGACAGGGTGCGTGGGCATCCCTCTGAGGGCACAGCATGGTGAGGATGGGGGGCACAGGATGCCGTGGATGAGGTGCCCAGGGCACTCCAAAAGCTCTGAGCAGGACCCATGGCCATGGGCTGTCCTGGCTCATCCCAGGCTCACGCCAGCAGGAATTTGGGAATGCCAGTGACAGCAGGAGATGGCTCCAGACAGGCTGAGCACCAGCAGTGCAGTGACAGCCAGCACAAGGGACAGTGCCAGCACGGATGGGGCACAGGAGCCCTGCAGATCCAGAGGGTGCACCCAAAGGGTTAAGCCCCAGCCGGCAGTTTAGGGTTCCGGGAATTTGAATGTGAGCTCATTTCCACCCAGAAACACCAACTCCTTCACAGGGGCCTGACTCAGCCCTGCTGAGCACCCAGAGGAGATGCCAGGACTGGGGGAAGTTGGGCACCAGTTCCTCACCCCGGGGGCACTGCGACAGAGAAGGGCTGGAGGAGGTTTTGTTCCTGATAACAGCAAAACGCAGGGGCTGACCCAGCAGCTCTTCGTATTTCCCTCTCTCATACAAAGCAGGAGAGGCTGGAGCAGGGAAAGGGAAATGTGGGAGAGCAAAATCTGGGAGAGTCTCCCCTCTGACCTCCCTGCACCCAAATGCACCCTTCACCCAAACCCACTCCGGGGTGTTCCTGCTCCTGGCTGCTGGCAGGACTGGCACTGAGCTTGACTGGAACAAGAGAGGAGCAGAGGCTGCTCTGGTGCCACCTCAGGGAGGTGGCAGGACAGGGGCGCTGCCAGGCTCCACCACCATCCAAAATCCACTGGGAGTAGTTTCAGAACTGAAAATAATGCCCGAAACCAGCTCCGAAGGCCGGTGGGGGTGGAAGGGGAGCACTCCGTGCCTCCCACAGGCAGCAGCTCGGGAGCAGCCGTGACTCAGCCGCGCTGGGAAGGGTGGGCAGGCCGGGCAGGAAGGGATGAGGCAGCGGAGCCTCGCCGGAGAAACCAGCTGGGGCCGGGCCTGAACCGGTTCATCCTCTCTGGCCGTGCCTGTGCCGTGCCGGGCTCTGCCCCCGGATGAGTCAGAAGCGCCCGTGGTGCCAGCGCAGGGCTGGGGCACCCGCCGGGGACGCGGCTCTGCCAGAGGTGCCCCCATCCCCAGAACCCTGCGCTGTGCCCCCGGCCGGCTGGGACCCCGCGGGTGCTGCCAGGGCTGTGTGCCCACCCGGGGCTGTGTGCCCACCCTGGAGCACCCAGCACCTCGCTGCCCACGCCATCCAACCTGCCGGGACACAGCCGCGCTCCCTGCGAGGCTCTGGAGACACGCACGGGGTTAAAAATGAAGCAGCACATTCAGCAGCGGCTCCTCAACCTCTGAACAGCTGAAAAACGCTGAAAAAACCCATCTCAGCCAAGCTTTGGGCACCTCCGGCTGCTTCTTTGGATTCCTGCTCCCCCATCCCAGCTGTGACCGGGCTCAGCCCCCTGCAGCAGCCCCTTGCCGTGGCTCGGGGTCACATCCAGCCCGGCAGGACAGGGATTAGTGGCCGGCTACGTGCCGGCGGGTGTTTTCCCGTGGCGTGGATGCCGGTGTCCCGCTGCTCCCTGGGAACGGGGCAGTGCGGGGCTGCTGCGTGTGAGGAATGCGCCTGGGAATAACAAACAGCAGCTCCCGGGGCTGGGCCGAGGTGCCTGCCCCGATCCTCCCTGCCCAAACAGCCTCCGAGGGATGCGGGAGGAGGAGATCCCTGCCCCACACCCAACCCGCAAGCCCCTGGAGCAGCCTTTGGGGCGATGCTCCAGAGCCGTGGGGTGAAGGTGCCCTCCCAGCTGGGTTAAAGCCACCCCACAGCAGAGTGGCACCTGGCAGCGGGCACAGGGACCGGCTTCCAGCCGCCAGCAGAGGTGGCTGCACTCCCAGGACTGTCCCATGGACACTGTGGGGAGATGGAGCATCCCCGGAGGGGAGCTTGGCATCAGCTGAACACCAACCCCGCACCCTGAGCTGGAGCAGCACCCGCTGCCCTCACCCTGCCTGCAACCAAATCGCCCCACGTGCCAGGGTGGAGAAGAGCTGCCACCCCTGTGGCTCTCCCCGCAGCAGGGTGGGACCCAGCACCAGCCCTGCCCAGATAAGGTCCCGGCTCATCCCCCAGCACCGGCCGGGCCGCATTGCAGCCCTCGGGAATGGCGCAATCCGGGGCGTGCACAGGCATCCACATCCTCCTGGGAGCCGTGGGACGGTGAGCTGAGGGCTCAAGGCAAAGGGGACAGAGCAAATTTGGGCACCTCCTGTGCTGGGGGGAGCTGGGGGGTGGGCAGTCCGTGCTCTGGGATGTCCCAGCAGCCGCTTCCCCTGTGTCCCCCTCATGCCCAGCCCCAGGGAGAGGCGCCCAACCTGGCACGCTGTCCCTGTGCCCAGCTGGACAGTGCCAGTGGGAAATCCAATCCAACCCCGGGGGAGGAGACCAAACAAAGATTTTTATGTGTATCCAAAAAAACAACCCAGCCGAGAGGGATTTGAAGGAAACAGCCCTGAGCCTGTCCTGGAGCCTGTCCTGGAGCTCCCTCCCCAGCTCCTCCATGCCCATCCCCCAGGATCCTGTCCCACCACCACTTTGGGGTCTGGCAGCTGGCTCACCCCAGCTTTGGGCACGTCCCCTCATGCAGGGAAACCTCCCAAGGGGATGAGCAGAGCTGGAACAGGGAGAGAGGAAGCCAGGACAAGTGTCCTGTGCCCCAGGAGCCATGAGCAGAGCAGGAGATGGGTCAGACCCTGCCCCAGGTCCTCTGTCACCTCCAGGGCAGTGTCCCATCCATCCTGCTGCCAGGGAATGTCCCATCTGGGGACTCCCCTGGTGAAGGGCTCCGAGTTCCTGAGAGGAATTCCCTGGAGACATCCCTGCCAGAGAGGGCAGGAGGGGACAAAGAAGGGCAGGAGGGCATGGCAAAGGGCAGGAAGGCACGGAGAGGGGCACTGTGCTCTACCAGAGCTGGGGCCTGTGTCAAATGTCGCTGCTCTTTCCCTTTGAAAAGGGGGAAAAGGTGGAGTTTTATTCCTTCCTCCCCCGCCGGTCCAAGGGACTGGAAAGCAGCAAAGAGCTGCTCTGCCCCTTCCTCCCCTCCTGGCCCTGGCCCTGGGCTCTCCATGGAGCCACTGCGGGCACATCCAGGCACGGAACAAGACCCCAAGGCCAGCCAGGGGCTGGGGACAGGGCACAGCTCCTGCTTGGGGACCTCACCAGGCGGGCTCTGGGTGCTGTAGCCCCCGGATGAGGTGACATCCCCCACCAAGTGGGTGCTAGGAGCAGAGCTGGGTCCTGCAGGGGCAGAGCAGGTCCTGGAGAGCTCATCCTCACCTTCCTTCACACCTTGCCCCGTGGATAAACATCCCTGGATCCCTGCAGCCCTCCTTCCTGCTGGAAAGCTCGGAGACACGGGAGCCAGTCGGTGCCAGGAGGGTGGGATGGAGCTGACAGGGGCTGTGCCAAGAGGCACCGAGCCCCTCCGAGCTCTGAGCCAGCGATGTGGGGAAGAGGGGAGGCAAAGGCTTGGGAAGTGCCAGCTCCTGGCTGTGTCCCTGCAGTGGATTTCGGGGTGTCCTGCTCTGGGGGTGTTTTCTCTCCCCGGGCTGGCCCAAGGAGAGCTCTCAGCTGCCCTCCTGGCTCAGTTCCTCCCGTCGCAGCCCTGCCGCCCGCAGGCAGAGCAGGGATCCCCTCCGTGCGTGCCCCGGCTCGCTCCAGCCCGGGCGTGCGGCTGAACCCTGGCTGGGGGAGGCAGGGAAAGCCCTCCCCGAGGGAAAGCAGCCTCTGCCCCGGGGCTCAGCGCGGCCGGGAGGGCTCCCATGAGCCGCGCACGTGGGAAGGCCACCAGAACAATGTCACCTGCCCCAACACGCTGCCTCGGAGAGAGCCCCGTGCCCCGACACGACGGCTGCAGGTGAAGCCCCGGCTTGCCAGAACCAGCCCTCGCCGCTGGCAGGGAGCCCTGGCGTGCCAGGGGAGTTATTTATTTCGCGATGAAAGACACGCGTTCCGCTGGGAGAAACCACTCCGAGCCCTCGGAGCCTCCCTGCGCGGCTCCCCCGGGGCAGGGTGAGGGTTTCAGCCTCAAGACCAACCCCAGAGCCCGGCAGCCTCCGCCTCCCACGCCGGCTGGAGCTGAGCTGCGGCAAAGGCTGGGAAATGAGTGTCACGCTTAGGGAAAAGCCACAGCGAGCACCGAGCTCTCTATCCCTGGGGCTCACCGCAGCCCGGTGCCTTCTGGCACCTCTGGAGCCGGCCCTGCAGCCCATCCCATCGGTATCCAGCCTCCTGCTGGGTGGGATCAGGGATACGCAGGCACCCAAGCCCGGCACGGCTCGCTGGAGCAGGGAGGCCGCAGGTCCTGCCCCAGGGATGAGGCTCGGTGTCACCCCCGCCGCCTCTGCGTGGGCTGCTGCCTGTGGAAGTCCTAGCCCGAAATTAGCAGCTGCTTCACTCCGTAATTAACGGGCTGGCGACTCCCCGGAGATGCCAGAGCAAGGTGTGAGCTCCCAGGGACCCTCCCTGTGCTGCCGCCCACCCCCACATCCCTCTGGCCGCGGAGACATCCGGGGGCTCCTGCTGCATCCCTGGGCTCTGCCATTCCCCCGGGATGGCATCCAGGAGCTCCTGCTGCATCCCTGGGCTCAGGAGCACCAGCTCCAGCCAGACCCCAGGCAGCTCCTGCCAGCCACAGTTCACCTCAGCCCCCAGCAGAAGGGGTCCATGGGATGCTCTAGGGAAGGAGTTATTCCAGAGGGAAGAGCTTCATCCAGTTCCCACTGCCCTGGACAGGAGAGGACAATGCAAAACCCCAGGGCACCCAGTGACATCCTGGTTTCCCAAGACACTCCATCCCTGCCACCCTCGTGTGCCCAGCTGAGGGTGCCCACAATGGGCATCCTTGCACAAGGAGGATGAGGCAGTCCCTGCTCCAGCCCACTGAGCAGGTTGGAAGCAACTCCCAACCCACATCTGGGAGGAAGAAGAGGAGGAGGGCAGCCGAAGGGTGTTGACAAACAAACTGGATGACTCAGGCAGGAAAATGTCCAAACCAGGGTGACAGGAGGAAGCACTGGTCAGAGAGACCCTGGAGAAGGGACTGCAGGAGCTGCAGGGAGCAGCCCTGACAGCCCCAGTGCCGGCAGGGAGCTGCCTCCATGCCTGCCTGGAGCCCTCCAGCCCCACCAGGATCACCAGAGGGAGGAAAGACCCTGGTCCTGAGCCACCCGAGTCACGTGTGTGTGGCTCACGGCTTTTGGGAGATGTTGGCACGAGCCTCACGCAGCCACCACCGCATGGGCCGGGCATGGGACCTGCACAGCCTGGGCACTGTGGGCATGGCAGGGCTTTTCCCACCTCCCTCCTGCCTTTAACCCATTCCCAGGAGGGGCACAGATCTGGCCCAGGCTCTCCCCAGCAGCTCTTGCTGCAACCTTGGGAAGCACCGCCAAACGCAAAGAGCTCCCGTCCCTCCAGCAACCAGGGGCTGTGGCAGCCTGGACAGCACATCCAAACCCCCCAGATCTGGGAGGACAAGTGGGAAAAGCTGCTTGGAGAAAGGCTGGATCCCTTCTGGGGCAGCAGCAGTGGAGAACAGGCCGAGCTAGGCAGGAAAACCCGGAGTTTTCCCCGCCACGTTGCTTTGCATGCCTGACAGCAAGTCGTGCCTTGCCTGCTTGGTTACAGCCCCTCCCAGCTCCGGGGGTTCCTCAGCCAGCCAGGAGCCCTGGCAGGAGCACAGAGGTGCTCCAGGAACCCAGCTTGCCCCAGTCCCTCTCAGGGAGGTATCCCAGTACAGGTGTGTCCCCCCTATTCTCCCCAAACCTCTGGAGCTGCAGCATCTCCCAGCCCAGTCTCCATATTATTTTTCCTCAGGAAATCTTCTCCCCATGGAAACTTTTTTTCCCACAAAAAGGCCTCTGCAGCCCCCAAGCACGGGTTAGAACCCACCCTGGGCTGCCGAGGTGCAACCATCCAGCCTGGCCTTGCAAACACCCAATCCCTGACCCAGCAGAGACAGATTCCTGCACAGGAAACCCAGCCAGGCTTTTCCTTGTTATTCTTCAGAATTAGGATCACAGGGGCTTGCACGGGGAGCTGTCTCTGCACAGCCAGCCAGCGAGTTACAGGGAAATTCGGGATGTGCTTCGGATCCAAACACGCCACGGGCAGCCCCGACCCGGCGCAGCCTCGCGGATCAGCCGGGCTGAGCTTTAACAAATGCGAGATGAAAACCCCAGAGCGAGCTCCGAGCTCTCCTTCAAAGCTCAGAAACCTGCTGGCGTCCTGCTGAGCCGCATACCACGTAAGCATTCCTGCCAGGATGGGGCCTGGCAGGGCGGAGGGGCTGCACCGCGAGGCACCGAGTCCCTGTGCCAGCCCCCCCGGCAGCTCCAGCGCTGCGCCGCCGACTGCAGCTTTTCCCCCAGAGCCCTCGGGGACAAAAGAACTTCAAGAGCCACTCCCGCGGCTTTATGGCCGAGACAGAGGAGCGATATGGCGGAGTCACCTCCAAAACATCGGCGCTCCCCAGCCCTTGAGCTGCCGGCGAAGCGCACAAGGTCCAAGACGAATCCACGCTCGGCGGTGACACCCGCCCAGGTGCGGCCCCGCCGGCTGCGGGGGTGGCTTCACCCACTGGAGATGAGGCTCTGCCAGCCTGGGGAGCTGAAACCGAAGCTGCGGCGTGAAAGGGCTCGGAGGTCACGTCCTGCCCGCTCAGCAGCCCCGGGCAGCCAAGCGCCCGCATCACCAGTGACGCAAAGCGGCTTGGGGGAGCCCAGCACCGCGACGGAGGGGTGACCCCACTCACAGGGGTCAGGAGTGTCACCACTGACCCCAATTAGCAGCCCTGACCCCCCTCTGCCTTCCCCCCTCCCCACAATCCCAGCCTGTGCAGCGCCGCAGCCCCGCGTTCCGTGGTTCCCAGGCAGCTCTGGCCAGACATCCTGTGCCAGGGGCGAGGCGCTGCCGCCCGGGGACAGACGGGCTCTCAATGACCCCATTGTCACCCTTGCCCGTCCCACGGAGCTGGCGGGGCCACTGCTGTGTCCTGCCTGTGCCGGAGCCGGCTGGAGGCAGCCCGGGGTGCACCCCAGAACTTTGGAGGGAGTTTTTCCTAAGGATCTCCCAGCACTGGGAGGGGGGATGAGACTCAGCTGCCAGCCAGCCCCAGCAGTCCCCGTGCTGACGGCGGTGTCCCCGCGCTGGACCCGGCTTCCAGCATCCCCCGGAGCCCGAGGGGTCCCCGAGCCCTGCCGCCAACACAAACACCCCTGGCACAACTCAGCCTTTCCTTTGGGAGGCAGACGGGCACCTCGGGTACCCCCGGGAGCCCCCCGAGCTGCGCCCAGGCAAAACCACGGGGAAACGAAAAATTTAAAAGTTTAGAGAGCGAGAGAGAGGCGAAGAACGGGCGTGGGGGTCCCGGGAACACTGAGCGGGGGTGGGGGNCCCGGGAGCTGGGAGAGGCTGCGAGTGTCCCCCCGCCCCGGCGGGTAATTAGCCGCGCTAATTGCCGGGGGAGGGGTGAGGGGAGGATGGGCAGGATGGAGGAGGGGGCCGTGCCCCCCAGGCTGGGCGCTGGGCAGTGCCCGGTGTCCCCCCGCAATCCCACGGGGAAAAACCGGCTCCGTCCTGGCACCGCGCCGCCCCAGCCCCGGCTTTGCAACACCCGGGCTGCGTCCCACCTGCGCCCACACCCGGCGGCCGCCAGCCTTGACCTTGGCACCGGCGCTGCCCAAGTGGAGAGCGGGCGTGGGAGCCGGAGGGCAGCGGGCACAGCGAGGGGCCCCGCGCCCTCCCCAGCCCGTGGGAGAACGCGATGGGAACGTTCGAGTCGATTTCAAACCCGCCCCGGGCACAGATTTTGGAGCAGGAGCTGTCCGGGGATGGGGGGCATCTCAGGGAGCGGGAGGGCACACTGGGAGAGGGACGCTAATCCCGGGAATGTTGCTCCGATCCTGCAAAGTCTCCTCGGACGCAGCCGGGGAGGAAGCAGCTGGAGCTGCGGAGCTTGGAGGAAGCTGTGGAAAAGCTCCTCCTTCCTCCTGCTGCTGCCGCGGCTCCTTTCCCGAGAGCAACAGGCGGAAACGGCCCTCGCAGGATCCTGCGGCGCTGCCTGGGCACGATCCGCAGGGAGGAAAGGCCTGGCCGCCGTCATTCCCCGAGCCTGGGCACCGCCAGCTGCTCGGGGGTGTGACCGAGGGAGGAAGAGGAGGAGGAGGAGGTGGAAGGAGGACGTGGTGGCGTGACCAGAAAGTTCAAGCTGTCCCCAGCCTGAGGGCGGCTCCGGGGAGTCGCTGCCGAGGTTGGATGCACCGCCTTGGGATCGCTCTGCTCCCTGGATGCTTCCAGACCTCTGGAAGCTGGGGCTGGGCTGGGCGAGAAGCTCGGCTCGGCTGCTTGGCTTGGAAACGTGCAAAGGGCTCCAAGGAGGCTTTTCCTGGGCTGGACTTGTTTACCCGGGAGCGGTGGGAGGGAGGATCGGAGGTGGCCGGGCTGAGGCATCCTGTTTATCCTCCTGAAATAGCTGCCCTCGGCCGCCGCGGGGCTGGGCAGGGGGCGGCAGGATGCGCACACCCCTCCCCGCCTGTGCCACCAGCCCTGCCCTGCAGCGGTGCCACCACCCCCGGGGGACACCGGCGGGTCCTGTCCCTCTCGCTGTGCCAGGGGGATGCCACCCTGGAGCCAAGAATCCGCTTTTTTGGGCAGGGACGCAGGGAGGGATGCGGGTGATCCCGTGCCAAGCTCTGCCCAAGCCGGACACTCCCCACGTGGGCAGAAAACATCAGGGACATCGACTGGCACCCAGCTGGTGCCACCTGCATCTGTGCCAGCACCCTCGGGAATGCCCGCAGTGCATCAGCCTTTTCCATCCTAACGCTGTTCTCAGCCCCCCGACTCGTTTCAATGGGAAAATAATTCCAACGGTGGAATATTTCCCTTTTTTCCCCCATAAGAAGGCTTTACCCTTAGCAGAGGGATCGTTTGCAGTTTGTTTGCCTGGCCAAAATGCTGCTGATATCCAGGGATTCTCGTGGGAAATTCCTCTGCAGCGAGATCTCATTTCCAATAGAAAATCATCCCACTTTTAAACACTTTCCCCAGTGCTGATCCCTGAGGAGTCTGGCTCCGAATTAATTTGGAATTCTGTCTTCGTGGGGTGATGGTATTTAAGAGGCGATGAAAATGCATCCACCCCCTTCAAACTGAAAATAAATGGGAATATCTATCCATGTAAATAACTTCATTATTAGAAACCAAGCTTCATCCCTTCCAAAAAAGCAGTGGATGTGATTTGATTTGGGCAGTGCACACACAGTCCTGCTAAATAAACCGAGTAAGTGGTTTAAAAAGCCTTATTTTTGAAAAATTAATCCCCATGAGCACTGGAGCACTGAGTCATCACCATCCTCTTTTGCCCACTGGGCTGTTTCTTAAAGAAAAAATTAAAACCTGAATGAAGATGTGAAAAACAGACAGCGTGGACATTGTTGGTTTGCAGGCAGGGAGGGATGTCTGTGGCACACAGAAATAGCTGTCACACACACACACACACACACACACGGGCTGCTTTTGGGGCTCCAAAAACCACCTGGGGGTGGGCACCATGTCCTGGCACCGTCAGCGCCACGTGGTGACACTTTTGGCTGGGTGGTGGCAGAGACGGGCTCAGCTGCCAAAGCTTGAGAGAGGAAAGTGAAGCAGTTGCCTGAAGGGTTTTGTTGTGACTGGAGACATTTGGGAGCTCAAAGCTCAGCAGTTGAGCACATTTTGGTGCCTTCCCAAAGGTGACCACGGGCAGAGAGGATTGTCCCCAGCGTGCTCCTGCTCAGGGTTTCCTTCCTCCCTCCTGCCCTGATGGATGCCTGAGGAGGATGGGGATGGGGATGGGAATGGTTTGTTCTTCCTCTCCAGCACATTTTGGAGCAGCCCTGACAGCCCCAGTGCTGGCAGGCAGCTGCCTCGATGCCTGCCTGGAGCCCTCCAGCCCCACCAGAATCACCAGAGGGAGGAAAGACCCTGATCCTGAGCCACCCAGTCACACATTCCATTCCGACATGGCCACATCCCCAGCGTGCTACTGGTCAGGGTTTCCTTCCTCCCTGCCATCCTGACGGGTACCCGAGGAGGGTGAGGATGGGGATGGTTTGTTCTTCCTCTCCAGCACGGTTTGGTTTACTCCCACATGGCCATGGGCAGAGGGCACTGTCCCCATGCTCCTGGTCAGGGTTTCCTCCATCTCTTCCACCCCGAAGGATGCCCAAGGAGGATGGGGATGGGGATGGGGATGGGGATGGGGATGGGGATGGGGATNCTCCAGCTGCAGTTTCTGGGAGCCCAGCCTGGCCCTGCTCAGGCACCGAGCCCATCCTGCCGTGCACAAGGGCTGCAGGCACAGCCCCCCACTGCCCTCCTGCCTTCCGTCCTGGCTCCACCCTTCCCGAGGATGTCTTTAAATCCATCCTGCTGGGCAGACTCAGCTCCCAACTCGCTGCTCTCCTTCCCCGCATCCCTCTGCAAAGGCTCCAGGTGAAGCCCCTGGATTCAGGTGAACAAAGCAGCGGCTTCAGCAGCACAAGCGATGCTTAAAGGACTTTGTCACACCCTGTTCCACTCTGTCACACCCTGTCCCGCCCTGTCCCACGTGTCGGGGCTCCAGCACAGGCGTCCCTCCCACTAGAGGCTGTGCAGTGTTGGAGCTGTACGGAATTGGAGCCTGATAAAGTCTGAGCGTGCCAGCGAATTGCATCTCGCTGAACAGATGGAAATAACGCTTATCTGCCCGGAGATGCCCGAGTTATCTATCCCAGCTTGGAAATGAAGGATTTCCCTGGGAATACAGCCGAGGGGGATAAACACTCTCGTGCTTTCAGGCAGCTCCTGGGCTGGTGGAGGTGGCAGCAGCGAGGTGAGGTAGTTCCCAAATTATCAAAGCCTTCAAAGCCCATCATGATGAGCAAAGAGTTCCATACCTGTCCTTCACCCTGTCAGGATTCCTCTGGCTGATCCCGATGCCACAATCTGTGGCAGTGATGAAGAATTAAAAAAAAAAAAAAAAAAAAACAACCAAAAAATCCCAAAAAACCCCACAACCAAATAAAAAAAAATTATTATTTGTNGCAGTGAAGAAGAATTAAAAAAAAAAAAAAAAAAACCAACGAAAAAATCCCAAAAAACCCCACAACCAAGTAAAAAAAAATTATTATTTGTGGTATTTTTTATGCTCACAGCAGTCAAATCAAGCCTGACAGGGGCTGTGCGCTCAGCTCCCTGCCCCCTCAGCTGACCTCTCTGGATTCAGGGTCTGCGGGGAGGATCATCCCACCTTGCTCCCGTGGGATTTTCCATGAATTCCTTCCCGCAGTGTCAAACCTGACCTGTGAGCTGCAGAGGTGGTGGATGCACCTGCACAGCGCCCAGAACAGGCTGTTCCCCATCACTCACCACCTTCAGAATCCGGCTGGATTCCTGCAGCCACTGAACATTGCAGGATGAAGCTTCCAGCCCAGGAAAATTTATTTCCCTCTCACGGACACAGGGAGCAATCAGTGGAGTTTTCCTTCCACTCTCACTGACCCTGGCACAAGGATTTATTTCCACCTCACCAGATCACCGGGAAACCCGATCGCGGTGGGGGAAGAGCCGGGGCGGGAGGGGGGGTTGAGGGCAGAAGATGCAGCCAAGGGGAGGTCGGGGTGTCTCAGGTCCCCATCCGCGGTGTTTGGTCACTGACAAACCCACCTGGGGCCACCTCTGAAGCCTTGGAGGTGCCTAAGGCGTGTCCTTGTCAAGGGACCCGGGGCTGGGCGGGAGGGAGAAGCACCGGGCAGAAAAGGGGGTGAAGGTGCCGCTCGCCTTGCCCAGAACTGCTCTCGCTGCAATTAACAGCGGCGTAATTGCAGCAATAAAACTTTCCACTGCTGATAAAGGCAAGGGCAGCTCTGCCCAGCCCCGCCAGCGGGGATGCTGTGCCCGTGGGCTGCTGCACCCTCCGTCCCGCTGCTGACTCCAGCGCTGCGCTCCCAGATAACAGCGTGATTAGAGAGTGCTGAATCAGGCCTGCCCCGAACGGCTTCTGCTGAATCAGGGCTGGAATCCGTCAGCTCCAGCCTCAGCTCCAGCCCGGGCACGGAGCTCTGAGCGGAATCCATCAGCTCCAGCCTGGACATGGAGCTCTGAGCAGGATCCATCAGCTCCAGCTGGACATGGAGCTCTGAGCAGAATCCATCAGCTCCAGCTGGACATGGAGCTCTTGAGCTGAGAGATGACATTAACTGAGGGGGCACCTGGGGCTCCGCAAACCCCCCAAGCCGGTGCCACGGGGCTGTGACAGGCAGCACAGGGGGCGGGGGGTGTCACCCCACCCTCACCCCACCGTGGGTGAGCACCCATCGCCCACCAGCGCCCCGGGGCAGGTAGGGGCCGGCGGGGCCGGGGGAGCGCAGCCCGCCGAGCGGAGGGCACGGGAGGAGGAGGAGGAGGAGGAGGAGGCAGGCTCCTGCGGACCATCATTCCCCTCTGCTGGTCGGCACTGGGATAACTGGTGGCGGCCAGCCAGGCGTTGGCAGGGAGCCGGGATCGGCTCGGTGCAGCCTGCGACAGACTGGCGACACTGGCACCGGCGTGGGCACCGGCGTGGCACGGGGCGTGGGGTGCGGGCAGCAGCGTGGGCACCGAGGTGGGCACAGGGTGGGGGCACGGGGGCAGGCATCGGCATGGCATGGGACATGGGATATGGGATATGGAACAGGGAACATGGGATATGGGACATGGGACATGGGATGTGGGACACGGGGCATGGGACAGGGATATGGAATATGGGATGTGGGACAGGGGACATGGGACAGGGATATGGGATATGGGACATGGGGCAGGCACTGGCACAGATAGGCCAGCCTGGGCACGGGGATGGCCACAGGGTATGGCCATGGGCACCAGCATGGCATGGATGTGGTCCCGGCTCCTGTCCTTGCTGTGGGATACTGGGAAGAGTGGTTTTCCCACCTGCGGGTTGTGCCCCACTTGCAAACCCTGGGCAGGTGCAGGGGCTGGTGCCGGCTCACAGCTCTGCCATTTGCACCAGGGAAAGGAAAAAAAATCCGTGTTTGAGCATTGCTGAACATCTGGAAACTGCGGGAAAAGCCCAGAGCACCCAGGCAGTGTCTGCTCAGCCCTCAGTGCCTCCAGCAAAACCACCGGGCTCCTGGAGATGATTAACCCCGAGCAGCTGCGCCCCAGGCAGCTCATGGGGCCACAAACAACGGGTGACACTGTGCCCTCACTGTCCCTGCAGGCGCCTTCTCCTGGGATGCGCTCCCAGCCCCGGGGCCGGGTGTTTAACACTCAGCGTTGCCTCTGCCTGCGCTCAGGGTGAGATGGAAGTGCCCTCCCCATCCCACATCCCGGACCGTGGATACACTACCCAGCGGGTGCTGGATACCCTCACACCCTCCCCTGGTGCCCTAAAATCCCAAAAATTCCCGGGGAGCCCCCAGGGGGGATGGGCACAGAGTAACAGGAGCTGCCAGTGCTTCGCCCTTCAGCCCCAGGGCTCAGAAGATCGTGGGGCACCTCCATTTCTGCCAGTTAAACACATTCCCAGCACCTTCACAGTTTTTAACTGAACTTTTGGGGTTGAAAAAGCCCAGAGCAAGGCCTCCTGGCCTCTTGGACTCCTTAGGAGAGGACCAGGAAGGAGGGATCAGGATGTGGCCCCAAGGCTGTTGGGGGGAGCATCTCCTGTATGAATTTCCCCTTGGTACCACAGATATCCTTAAAATTGTCTGCCAGGAAAACCACACCAGACCAGTTCCTTCTCCAGCCTCCCAGCTCCCTGTTACTTCCCAGGGCTCCATCCCACACCAACAGCTTCTGGTGGAGGGCCCAGTTGCCAGACCTGGCCATCCCAATTTCCATGACTTGGACCAGACCAGCACAGGATGGAGTGAAGGGAGCAGCCACCACCCCTCCCCATCCACTCTGATGTTCCTTCCCAGCCCTATGTGGAAAGGGGGGGGAATGAAGAAAAGCTCCTTCCCTTCCCTTCCCTTCCCTTCCCTTCCCTTCCCTTCCCTTCCCTTCCCTTCCCCTCCCAGGGTCTCCAGCCCCAGCTCCTCACCCACATTCCCTGAGCAGGGAAAAGCTTCTGAGGGTCCCAAAGGTTCCAAGGCCTGTGGTCCCTGCTCGGAGCACCCACCATCCTGAGGCATTTTGCTCTCCAGCAAATGCCCTGGAGTGGGAACCAGTCTCCCATCCATCCCTGAGGCCAGCAGGGTCCTGGGGGTCAGGGTGGGGGCTGCCCATATCTGAGCTGTGCTGTCAGGAGGACACTCCAGTCCATAATTTCCACCCATCTCTGCCCTCCCAGCTTTCCCCTCCAAAGCCTCCATCCCTCCCCAGCCAGCCTGTGGAGCGGGGCATCTTCGATTCCCGATTTTTCCAACCAAACCAATGCCACTCTTTCCTCATTTCTGTTTCCTGCCAGGTGTGATGGATGCAAGAGAACCCCCCAGGGGCAGCGGGACACACCCTGGGGACCCCTCAGGGGCAGCGGGACACACCCTGGGGACCCCCCAGCAGCCGGGCCGGGCTCTCCTGCAGCTCCCTACAGGCGCTGGGGCTTTTCCTGCAGCCAGGAGATGCTCGGCCCCTGTGGGAAGATTGACAGGGAGGTGCAGTATAAATACCTCGCTCCTAAATAGCCTGCTGGTATTTATAGCCTGGCAGCGAGTCCGGTGCCTGTGACAAACTCAGGCACGGATTATTTTTAAGGAAGCGTTGAGCAGAGCAGGTTTTGGAGCAAAGGGCTGGGGCTCGCCGCTGCCTGAGCCGGGGCTGCTGGAGCTGGATGGAGCAGGAGCCTTTGTCACTGTGCTGTCCCTCCGGGTGCTCCTTCGCTGTCCTGTGTCCCCAGGCACTCAGTGAACCTCTCCATAGCCATACACATATACAAATATATATAAATATATCCATATTTCCATGAGGAGAGGCAGCCGCGGGCACAGCCGGGCTCTGGATCGCTGCCATGTGCTCTGGCTCTGTGCGAGCACCGCGCCGGGCCCCACCTCCTTTCCCGGTTCCCCCCCATCACACGCTGCCCAAGCTTGGAAAGGGAAGTGCAGAAGCACCCGAATCCCCTGGGCACAGCCCTGGGAGGCAGCCACAGCGTCTGGCAGCCCTGGCAGCCAGCCTGGCAGGAAAGCTGTGCTGGGTGAGGGGTGAACACACATCCTTTGCCCCCAGATTTACAGCCCTGCCGTGCCCAGCGTGGAGGGGTGGCCAGCAGGTCACCGATGCTCTCTGTGTGTGTGTGGAGATATTTTACTGGCAAATCAGCCTGAATCACCCCAGGGACCCCTCCCCAGTGCAGCCCTGAGGTGAGGGCAAATCCCCTCCAGCCCCACCGTGGGGTGGGGGGCAGTGCTTTGATTTGGCAGAGCTTTGAGGGCAGAGCTGAGCCCTGGGGCGCGGGGAGGGTGGGGCACCGGCTGCAGGGGGGATGCTGGATGAGGGGGGATGCCGGGTG
>VXAC01001661.1:2303-98947 GCA_013399225.1 Rhipidura dahli
TTTTTTTTTTTTTTTTTTTTAAATTATGTTTCATTTCACTTTGTTCTCTGATTTCAAGATTTCAATTTGTATAATTTTGGCAAGTTTTGATCCTTTTCACTACACTTCATTTCATCCCAATTCATTTTGTTGTATTCATGCCATTTCCAAATATCCTTTTTTATTCTCAGTTGCATTTGATTTTAATATATATCATTTTCAGAGTGTTCGTTACACTTTGTTCTCTGATTTCAAGATTTCATGGAATGAAATTGTTCATTTTAAGATCTAGAGATTTTAATTTTTTTCTAGATTTTCTGATATTTTCTAGGTTTGAATTTAGTTGTCTTGTATAATTATTCAACTTAAAAACCAGTAAGTATATATAGGAAAATATTAGCACTCATTAATTAAAGAAGCATCTGAACTGTAACTGTACTATTTTTCAGTTCCATATATCTACATCATATTTATTATGTTTACAAAAGTGGTTACTAGTAGACTTTTTCTGCAAAGCCTTATCAGCATTATCTGCTGAAACAAGCCTTTGAAATTTATGTTCAAATATTTTCTGTTCTACGGAGCAGTTTTATTTCAAAGAAATCTCCCTCCACACCTTCTGTGTTCCATGTGCCTAGGTTGCTTGGACGGAGCATATATTAAATCTGTCATTTCTCAAAGGAGGTGGTAAAACTGTGATTTACATTTGTAAGAGGCAAGCAGACATGGGAAATTTTTTTGTGCAGCTTCTAGAAGTTTCTTTGTCTGATGGCTCCCTAGATGGTTTTCATTATCTCCTTCATGAAACATTATCCCCCTTTTCCAAGATGAAACAGAAAGTGATAAAAATTCTGTCACTTCAAAAAAATAAATCCACTGCAGGGCCAACTAGTTCCCTAGTGCCAAAATGCTGCTTTTCTTAAATGGGAGCTTTGTATCAGCATTTTATTGCACCAGCAATGTTACACTATGCCTCTCAGGATAACAGTTGAGCCCCTAGCTAAGGGGTTGTTGTGACCTATGTGTTTTCAATCCTTCCATGCCATCAGCTTTGTTCACGCTGACAAAGGAAATATTTTTCAAGCACAGGGTGCCCTTGACAAGCACTTATGCCCCTTTTAAGACAATTTTTGTATTCTGCTCTTATAAAAGAACTAAGAACATGGTCAGTTACATTAATTTAAAGTGTCTGCCATAACAGTCCCAAGTTGCAGTTTCCTAATCTTTACTTTTAGGAGGACTTAGATAAGAATTTAAACATACTTCCAGAAATTAGGATGTTCCACATTGCTAGAATTCCCTGTGAGGGTGAAACAAAATTAATTCCCTCCAACCTTACCTCAGCATGAAACTTGTGCAACTGTGGAAGAATATGAATGAAACATAAGTGACATGGAAATGGGGTCTGTGTCTACCTGTCTTTTGTCCTGGTGCTGCAAGGTGGAATCAGATCATATCACTGGACGAGGCTGAGTTCTGGCTATCAGTGCCCTTCTGAGGACAAAAATTATAGTTGGCAGGGCTCAACGGAATGGAAAGCACATCTAAATGTGCTGTCTGAACCTGAAAAGAAAGAGTTGTCAGGTAAACATTATGGGTTTGTTTATCACAACCAGTAGCTCTGAGAAGAGAGAAGCAGTATGTTCTTAACATAGAAATAATAACTTCTGCAGTTGCTTCATTCTAATCATAAAATGATTTATGATGGAAATGATCTTCAAAGCTCATGTGGTCCAACATTGCCACTCAGAGCAGATCTGGTTGTTGAGACTTTGAATACATCTAAGTAAAGAGCTGATGAAAAATGAATATATGAACTCTACTTTTCTGCAGGCTCTTTATTCTCTGACCTCCATTCTTTTTGTCTAGACTCCCACTCTCCTCCTTCTCCTTGGATCTTTTTATGCCTTTTTGCTGTAATAATTAATCAGATATGACACCAGTGTTGCTTGTGTTCCTCTCACAGTCCCTCTCCCACATTACTTCTATCACCAAATTTGTCTGTTTTGTTTTTTTATTTTCTTAATATGTGAGCATTGAGGAGTTTTTCTGCTTCTTATGACAGAATAGATATGATTTACCTATACAAATCTGATTTGTAGGTACTTGCTCTCTTGCAAGGTTTCCCCATTTCTCTTGTCTAGGCTATTATTCCCCGAGTCTTGTTGAAAACCCTAGAGACAGAAGGATATTGCAAATCCAGCTGAGCAAGTATGGCTCAGGAAAACCTTCTGGAGTACAGACTGACACAGGCAGAGAAACTGCAGCTGTAATGAAGAGTGGGAGAAGGCTTGTAAAAAGCAAAACCAGCAAAACTCATCTTTTCATTACATCATCTCTTATTTCCAAGAAAGTGCTACTTCCAGCCCTCTCTGTCAGGTGGACAATCCTGTTGTCTTTGGTGAGTATCTGGGACTGTTTATCTTTGCTTGTTTGTCCTTCACCTCCATATCCCCAGTCTCCTTCTAAGTCCTATAAATGCTGTTGCACATCATGAAAGACCCATCCTTCCTTCCTGCCAAATCCATTGGCACCACTTAAGCCTGCTGCCACTTTTATTCTCTATCCTTTTGGAGGAATGAATGTAGTCTTTGGCAGGGAAAAAGCAATGAATACTCCCCAAATTTTCAATTTATTACTTGTTTATAACAGTTGAAGTTTCTGCAAAATAAATAAACACATCAGAAAATTTTTTTAACTTTTTGTCTCCCTCTCCAAGTACGGAAAGGGACATCCCAGACTTTCCCTACAACTTTGGCAAGTTGGTTTCTGCTGTAAGGTAGAGGTAAGGTTGTAGCCTCCAGTACTGATCAGCTGGAAGAAGCATAGAGAAAAGGGAAAACAAAACTGAGTCCAAGGAACCTCAGCTATTCAGCAAGTCCATTCTAGGGCAACATCATTTCTGGCAGACTTCTGCACAAGCTGCTGTTAGAGACCTTGAGTGAGAGGAGCTCTTCAATCTCCCAGGGAAGCAGATCTTTGGTCTTCACTGTTCACATTTCAGAGGATCCTACTCAGCCCAATACCATACCTACATGTTTTGATGTGGCCAAAGTCCATTGTTTCTTACCTGATCTACAGCTTATAAAAAGGAGGCTGATCTTCATCTCTTTGCAGCAATCTTTCTGTAGTTCTTTCCTCCTTCAGTCATCTCCTTTTTGTGCCAAAAACGCCCTGACTGAACAATGATAGTCACTAAGTGATGCCAGCTAGAAATAAAAGATGAGTTTGCTCTTCTTAAGACTCTATTCACATGCAAAATAGCATCAACCCACCCCAAACCACTTTCTTCTCACTGCTTTTCTTTTCTTGAACACATACTTGCATAAATATTCATACATCTTATAATTGTTTTGTTTACTATAATAATTTTTAATGATGTTTATTATATTAGTCCTTGAAAGATCTTTTCAAGTTTGTCTCTTAAAGATAAAACTTGCATATTCTGCCTTACCATCATATACAAGGGTTTTTTTATAGCTAAGTATCATAATCAGGCGTGGAAGTCAATATACTAAGATTCAGTCAAGCTCAGTCTTTTTCCTCAGAAATATCAATCTGTTCTACTGTTTAGGTTCATTTGCCTAAGGTAAACTAAAAGGATCAAAGTATAAAGGGTAACTAAGTCGAGACAACATTTATGCTACTTGGGGAAAGGACTGTCCCATGTAAGTCTAACATTAAAGACATTCCTTTCCACAGATCTTATCTGTGATCTTTTCTTCCACAGAAGAAAAATAAAAATCTACTACTGAAGAATTCAGAAGAATGCTGAATTACTCCTTGGAAAATTGAAGATTTCTTGGAATTGCTCATGAGGAAACTAAATCCCAGAAACTGTTAAAAAAATAGTTTATGAATCCCATGATGTTGATACTTTTGATTTCACAGAATAAGGCTTCATTCTAAAAATACAAATCCATTTGGTTTCTGTATTTACTGTTGGGTTTTTTTTTCCCTCTGAATAGAAATAACATTCTAAAATCTACCGCAGAATTGCAAGTTGGACTGCTTGAGGCACAAAGATCAGCATGCATCGTATCTGGATTACATGGCAATGTTTGTAGAGAAAATTTGAGCTAAATACCTACTGACCCACTGCATGATGCTTTCAGGCAGCTGTGCTTTAGCTAGTTCAACAAGGTAGATCTGTTCTTATACTTTTCTCTGGAGCCTGTATCCCATGAGATTCCAAGTGCTTTCAAGATATTGAAAAGTCAACAAAAATTTAAACTGTTTGGTAACCAGTGGGATGTGTGAGAACATCACAGAGAAAAGCCCAAGGAGAAACAACCATAAATAAGGCCATAATTTGTAGAGAAGGAGGGAAATACAGTTTAATGAACATAGGCATCACAGAAACTAATGATGCATCCTGATTTTCTCCTTCTCTGACAAAATTTTGCAGCATGTCCAATTAGCATCAAGGCACCTGAACCTGTTGTACAAGAAAAAGGCTAGTTTTTAGTAAAATGACGTGAGAGTGTATTAAAAAATATTAATTAAAAAAAGCAATTACCAGAACAAATATCCTGCAGGTACAGCTGAGGATTCATAGAATCATGCAATCATAGAACGGCCTGGGTTGGAAGGGAGCTTAAAGATCATCTAATTCCAATCTCCCTGCTGGGGGTCAGGGGCAGCTCTCATCAGAAGAGATTGCTCGGAGCTCTGTTCAACCTGGCCTTGAGATTTACTGGGAATTGGATCTTCAGTGGCAAGAGATATTCTACACACTTTGTGGTGTTTGTGGTAGGTAAAACATAACTCAAAACCAGCAAGCCAACACAGTCTTTCCTTTGGGCTCCAAGTTCACATTAACAGCTTTCCAAACCTCATAGAATCAGATTAGTGCTAAAGTCCATCCTCATTAACATTTCTGTGAGCAATTAATCCCCAACTATAATTTTTCACTCAGATAATCAATTTTATCAGGTGTCACATATTAGAGAGAGATACCATAATTTGTTTAGTTTTAGAGTTTGAAAAAAAAAAAAAGAGAGAAAGGAAAAGGAATTTTGTCAAGAGGCCTAACTACTCTGAATCTACCTTGCTTCATGGAACCATGCCAGTAACAATCAGTTTAAACTCAAATAAGAAGTAGGTTTTTCATCCTAGATTAGCCAATAACTTCTTCCTGAGGCCATTTAAATACAAAAGGTTAAGATTAAAGATCTAGATGGTCTCAGACAGAGGTGAGATTTACATGGGGCAATCTAGAGCCTTGACTGATATTTTTAACACAATGCTGTTATCTAGGATCAGTGAACTGTCTTCCTACCACATGCTCCCTGTCACCCTACTCCTGTCCACCACCTCTTCAGTGCTTGTCTGCTCGGCACCTAGGAGAACTGCTGAAGGTACCATCCATTTAATTAATGGGAGATGTTTGACTTTTTGCCAGTGCAGAGTACAGCAACTTGGAGCAGGGACTGCATATTTGGAGCTACACAGGAAGAGCCTATCTTACACAGAATAAATTAGACCACACTTTAGACTGAAGATGCAGTCATGAGACAGCGGAGGAGTCAAGGCATCACACTCATTAAAGTTATGCCTGCAAAGGACTGAAATTTCTTTGAACTGCCATCAGTTTTGACAGGTTCAGTGCAACCTCACCATTCCTCCTCTATTCATAACACTACAAAGAAAGGACAATGAAGTAGGAAAAACCTGTTAAAAAAAAGTTTTAAAATAAGATCAATTTTTCAGTTCACTCCAAGCTTTTAAGATTTTATTGGTTTCCCTACTCTGTTTATGTCAACAAATGAACTGTCTCCTCTCCCTTAAATATCTGCAGTCCCTTTTTGCTGTCATGTTTGAAGCCAGTAGGAGAATCTTCTGATGGTAGCAAAAACAAGATCAACGACACGCTTGTTTTCTTTATCCTCTGTAATTTTTCCATTCCTCTGTGCTTCATGAAAAGTATGAATTTCAGAGAACCCCTCAGTGCTGCAAATGAGCACTTTTACACAAGCTGTGCTGCAGACTGACAAGGCACAAACTTGTGTGTCTTCTCTCATTTCTTCAGTGGCCAGAACAGGAGAGGTCTCTGTCTTCAGCAATCTTTGCACGGCAGCTCTGCATTCACTACAACTCTCATCCTTTTGCAGCAAAGGTGAAAAGTGCCCTAAAAGGGGCAAGACAGGACTGTTTAGACAATTTTGGCAGACAACCTTTGAAGGAGAAACCATGCCTCAGTAGTTAGACACACCATCCTGTAAACAGTAACACTTTAGTGCCATGATGTACATACTAAATGATACTGCTGATACATAATATCTAATATTTATATTTACATATATGCAAATATACACAGGCTGAAGCACAGTTACATTTTCAATTAATTTTCCTTGCTTTTAAAGACACAATAATAATGTACAATGGGCAGGACAGGAAAATAGCTGGAAATGGGAGAAGGAACAAAAACATAGGAAGATAAGAGAATAGGGTGGTGGCAGAAAAAGGTGCTGAAGAAAAAGTACATGAGGGAGAAGGGTGAGGGGGGATATAAAAGCAGTGAAGCAAAAAAAAAAAAAAAAGGATTAAAAAGGATATCCAGGCAACTGCAATGCTATCAAGATGAAAACAAAGCAAAAAAAAAAAACCAAAAAAATATCCAGGCTTTATCCATACGTGAAAGACCACCAAAGTTGGATTCAAGGAAAGTAATAGTCTGCAAGAAACTTGTAAACAGCACTGAAGACAGGCTGTGCTGCTAATTAAGAACAGTATAGTAAGCTGTCCCCTAATCTTCCATGGTTTTTACTTCTCAAAAAACCCCCAAAAAACCCATAAAACATCCCAGAAAATTTTTCTTCTGAGATACACACCCTGAGTAGCACAGGACCATAAATATTGAAAAAAAAGTGACACTGGAAGATGAAGTTTTCTTGTTACCATGGGCAAGTGCTTACCTGAAGTAGGGCAAGAACCTCAGTTTCAGCAAATATCCTGTCTTTCCTGAGACAGACAAGAAAGTAGCAATTTCAGCCAATTACTTCTCTGATATCTTAAGATTTCCTTAGTATCTTTAGCTAACAGTGGCTTGTCAAGTAAAATAAGGTATTAAATAGGGCTACAGAATCTACAACAGTCTACCTTGCTTGTTGATGCTTTTGTCCTTGCTAAGAGATAATGCCAGAAGGAGTTGCTCTTCTCAGCTTTGAAGGATCTTCAGGCCTTTATTTCTGAAATGAACAAAACCCACCTGTGGAAACAAGAGGTCTTCAGTGCTCACAGAAAGAGGACTTGCAAGGGTAATCAATTTGAAGCAAATAAAATGACAATCTTGAGCAGTGTATTTGAATAAAAGCGTTATAAAAGTGATATAAAACTTACACATAGCAGGGACAAGATTAACAAGCTCACATTATAGAAGACAAGATGTACATTGTGCTAAAGCTTTCTGCTGTGGCCAGTGATAATTGTTTCTGGCAGAAGCATTGAGAGACAGTCCAAGGTCCTGAGGTAAATGAAATGGGTGGCAAAATATGACTGTTTTTATTAGTGCTGTTAAGACCTGCTGTATAATCTGTCCCTCGAATAATTTTCCTGTGAGCTTTCTGGGAATTAGGCATTCACAAACCCCTTTGGCTGGAATGGAAATTGTGCAGTGAAATCTTGTGCAACTCTGAAAAATATATGTATCCCTGCTATACAGAGCAGAACCCTTTCTATGCAGGCTTCCTCATTTGCTTTACATATTATTGAATAAATGCATTTCTACTAGCCTTCAGCATTTAAAGCAGTTTGCTGATATGGAATAAATTTATTGTGTGCCTGAGATAATCATATAGTGCTCTTTGTGAGATCTGGGCAGCAAAGACTGTTCACCAACACTGCAAAACATATCCTAAGTGTTCATTAAAAATTGAATCTTTTCTCCCGTGGCTACTGAGCCCTTCTCAATTTTATTCTTGCATCCAAATTTCACTGCCTCTATGTGAGTGCATAAATCTCCATTTTAGCAGTAGTAGTTTTTGAGGGTTTACAAGATTTCTTGTTGAAATATCCATGAACCTAAAGCTAGCTAACAAAGTAATTTAAAGACCAACCCAGAATTGTTTGAAGGCCAGGTATCTCAGTGCTCAGTTATCTCATAAAATAGGTGAGTCAAGTCAATCTGATCAGAGAGCAAAGCTGTGGACAAGGACAGGAGTCAGACTCTTGCTGCACAAATGCTCTGGGACACCTGCACATTGAACAGTCACATTTGAGGCTGTGGATTTTCCACATCCTGGCAAAGACAGCTAAATGTCTCTCATGGTCTCCAGCTGGAATAAAGACATTGCAATCAACATATCCTGAGAAACATTATAGAAAATCAAGAGTGACAAAAATCACTTGAGAAAATATTTTTGTATGGATATTCTAGTTAGCACAGACAAAAAACAGGTTGACAGTCTGTTTTCTTTAAGAAAGAATCAAAAAAATAATCCTACTTTGTCTCATTCTATAAACTGCTGTCATCTTCTGTTAGCAAAATGACTCCCCTGCTCTCTTTCACCAAGAATGTTAGCAAAAAAAAAAAAAATGTTAAGAAATAATAATATGTCACATTCACTATTTATTTTTCCATCTGTAAAAAGGAAAATCTGAGTGGCTTTTAAATTAAAGAAAATGCTTAACTTCTTGTCCCAAAACTTTTTCTTAGTCTCTTATCCTACAGGAGTAAAAATATTAAGAGGACTCAGAGAAATTAAAAAAAAAAAAAAGGAGAAGAAAAGAGAAATGCCAGCATTTTCAGGACTTCATACTAAATGTATGAGTGTATTGGTTTGAAAACAAACCAGTGGGAGGTTACAAATCAAGATTAAAATTTATAAAAAAGGTAGAAACAAGCAAAATAATATAAGGAAAAAGGTACAGATAAAGTTAGATACAACCTGATACCCTATTAGGGTGGCAGAAGCAGTCCAACTGAAGTGATCCAGATGAAGAGATGATCTGATGGAAGGTCCAGTGTCCAACTGAAAATCTGTGGTGGCTCTTGTCCTCTAGCTACCCAGTAGACAGGGCTACCCCCTAGGCAGTTCTAGGGCAGCTTATATCCAGGTGGGAATGCCCGGCTTCCCCCTCCTGGGTGGAGCATCTCACAATAGGGTGAGATAAGTCCATGAGTCATTGGGTGGCTTCTTGATGGCCCATCATCTGTTATCAGGGGTGGGTCGTTAGCAGGTGATAACAGCTAATGGTCCACAGCTGGTGGTAATAGAATACATCTATTTTTAACCTAGGACAATGAGCTCTTCATGCAGCATTATTTGCTTTCATAAAAGATGTTGGATTTCCTTTCAAGGTGGTCATCTGCTTCTTATTATTACAAAACTGTTGTTTTGAAACTGAGCTACAGGCAGGTTTATTAATCCTAGGCTCTTAATTCTTAGTCTGCTGCTCACTTTTTTTAAAATCAAGCAACTCTGACACACAGGAACAATATTTTATTAAAAAAATGTTGTTAACAGAGCTCATAGCAAAAAAAGTAGCAATGTCGCTTAATATCACATTGACTTAATACATAAATTTTAGCACATCTGGACCATTAATAAAAAGAAACAGTGGGTGTTAGTTTTTGAGAGTAATGTTTTTTGACGAATATATAATTTTAATTAAGCTAACTTAAAATAAGAGCTTAGATGTTTAACAACTAATTAGGAAGTGAACGTCAGGAAAATAGCATGTTTCTGCTTGAATAAAACTGGTGGGAATTTACTTTTTTGGTTCATGGACAACATTTCCAAATGTCAGGTTTTAGCAAAAGATTTGAAGACATCTCCAAAGACATTTTTATTAAAAAGAAACTAAAAAGTTTGATTTCTTTTCAGTGTCAGGAAGGAAGAAGGAAGTGGTTGATTTTTCCAACTGACTCACATAACTTTAATCGGGTTCAAGTCATGAATTTCACATTTAAGGTGCTTTCAAATGTACTTCAGAAAACCTTGGAGCTGTGAAGCCATGTGCCTTGTTATAGGCTTAGATTGATTTTTGCCATGCACAGGACTTCAGCCTGTTGGTTTAGGCCATGCTCCCTATTATTTAATCTCTTCTGCCTTACAGGACAGCTGGTGGCAAGCATCTCAAAACCCCATGCACTTTCTGGGTCGTGTTCTTCCTGACTCTCTGCCTGTCTTTCCATTTTTCTCCTAAAATACAGCATTACACTCAGAGTTGAACACTCTTAGCACTTCTTTCGGAATGCAGCATCTATATATCAATACATGTATATATCTATATCAATATATGGATGTGCCCTCATCCCTAGAAATGGACTGTTGGTTTAGGTAGTTTGCTGGGCAATGTGAATTTCTCCCAAAAGAAACATATTTTTCTCTCTCTTCTAACAGAAGAACAAGAGTCGAAACCTTGAAGAAGGAATTGAAAAAGAACTGAGTGGCAATTGCATGTGAGAGAGACAGCAGGACTTTGACACACACACAGGGTGAGTCTCTCAGTGATTTGAAAGGCTGACCACCTGGATTTTGAAACTGGGGCATGGTGACACATCCTGGATGACAGGCCAGCCTGTGGTTTTGCTCATTTCTGTGCAGATTGTGGTACAAAATGATACCAAATTTCCTTTGCAAAAATTGCACGAATACATTGCCTAACTCTGCAGCTTTACAGAAGTTCAGGACTTCTGAAATTGTGCTACAGTCAAGCAAAGTTCTAAAAGTCGAGAGCAACAGCCATGAGGTTTGGATAACTGTTGATGGTGAATCACTGTATTTTAACACACCTGATCAACTTATCAACAACCATTTTTAGAAAGTAATTCAGTATGGCAAATTCCTCTAATAGTTTGGCTGGTTTCTACAGTAGCTACTGGTTTTTTTTTTTGGTTAGGTTTGTTTTTTTTGTTGGTTTTTTTGTGGGGCAGAGTCAGAATTTATCTAAAACATGGCTGCAACAGGCATTGCAGGTAGGCTTTTCACTTATGCAGTCAGAGTACCTGTTCTGAGTTAACCATCAGATCGCTACAAAACCATTATTTTATTATTTTTTCTTTAGCAAACATGATTTTCTTCAAGGTCATAAGATTTATATTAAAACTACTGTTTAGGGTGATAAAGGATGAGAAAATTGAAGTGAAAGTGGTAGTAAGTGGATGAGGAAATGCAGCAGATCTTTCTTTCCTGTGGATGCAGTTGAATTGATACATCATATAAATTAGTAGTCTACTTAACGTGAGGTTTTACACCATTGTTCCTATTAGCAGGTCTGATTTGTATGGGGGACTACACCAAGGACTGTCCAGGCTACAAAACCTTTAACATTTTACATTAGTACCTTTAAAAGGCATTGTCCTGGATTTGCACTGTACTGCTGGAAACAGCAAAACATTGACATTTCAAAATAGAATAAGCATCTTAACCTTGTAAGAGCTGTAATACACTATTTACTGTTTTGTTATTACTAGCTCTGGGGCAAACTCTAAAAGAAAGTCTAAAAAGCAGAAACCTCAAATTACCTTCATGCAGGATGGAAGTAAATTGTTTGACCTGATTAAAAACAAAAATATAGGTACCTGTAAGTGGGCAGAGAGGACCTTTAAAGCACCAGCTTTATATCACTCCATTGAGAAAACATCATTCTCCCAAAAGCAAATGAAAGAAAGAATGCACTTCAGGGAAGTACAGTGTTCAATGCGTGTCTAGCAAATGTAAAACACAAACCATAACAGACGTGACTTTTGCCCAGATGGCAGAAGGACAGAAGGGAGCACTTATCCCAAAGCCTCTGCTCTGGCAGAGACAATATTTTCTTTTCTACTTGCTCTGGATTGTGCTCAAAGAGGAGCAAACAGAAAGGGAAAAAGGCCAGAGACACGAAAGGTCAATTTTAGCTCCCAAATGTAGATGTATACAACAGTAACAACAGGCTTAATCCTCCCCTTCTGTGGCAATACAAAGAATTGGTGAACTGCAAGGAAAACTACCTGCAAAGGATTAGTGAGAGCAGAACTACTTCCAGCTGGCCTTACCAGGAGAGGTCTGGTTAATATGGGAGGAGCAGAGAACACACCAGCACACACACCGGTTCTGATCTCAGCTGTAAAAAGTGCCCATGTTAGAATAGATTTAAGGAGTCTAAGATGTTTGCTGCTGAAATGGCACTCTGAAAAGATGCTGAGGAGTCATCATGGGTTGTTCTCTGGATGATCATATCCATGTGCAGCAGTAGCCAACAGAAGATGACAAAATGTTGAGCACTGTCAGGAAAAAGGCAGAGGGTTGTGTTTGGCCTCTGTAAAACCCTTTGTACTCATGCCTTAAATATTTAATGTAGTCCCAGTCTCCACATCCCAAGACAGATGTGGCAGATTTGGAAGCAGAGGAGGGGGCAACAAACACAATCAAGGGATGAAGTATCTCTCATGTCTGAAGTATCTCTCATGTCTGAAGGGTTTAAACAGCCTGGGATCCTAAATTTGATGAGGAGAAGGTGTGTTGGCAGGTTGACTGAGGTTTACAAGATGATGGATGTAGTGCGTTAGGTGACTGCAGGATGGTTTTCCACCCCAACGTGCAGTTTAGGGGTACTTGTTAAAACTAGTGGGACATCAGTTTAGAACTGATGAATAAAATACCTTTGTACAGAGAAATTGATTACCTTTAGGAGCCGCTGCCACAGGAGCTTGTAGAGGTATAATGAGTGGTTGCAAAAGATTCTGAACAAATTCCTGAACAGATTCATGAGCAGATGCTAAAGGGAATATGGAGGCATGTACTGCCTGATGTGCCCAATACAATGACTGTGGAAGTTGGGAAGAACAGGTGAATGGATTTGAAGAAATATCCAGACTCATATGTTTCCCCCTGCTGATGAACAGCTCTTTTTGCTACTGTCAGGACAGAATGCTGGGCTAGATGAATCATTGTAGTACCATCCAGTAGGGATTTTCTTGCTGATTTTAACAGATACAAAACTAATGTTATACTGTTCTTTAATTCAAGTCATTCCTTCAGGCATAAATTTGAAAGTTGCATTTCAAAATTCTAATAATCTTTCCTTTGTTATTATTTTCATCTTTTAGCTGATTCACATAGGAAAGGACACTGGTTTTTTTGTTTTATTTTAAACTATAGATATGTCCTTCCAAATAGAGGCAGGACTTAATTAGTCCATGCCTACTGTACCTCATACATATACTCATCTCTATTTCAGATAGATAGCACATATTTTTTTAAAAAGTAACTTTGGAGGTGACAAGTTTGGCACTGAAAAGCAGGAGATTCTGTGAATGTCATGTCTGTCACAATTCCCTCTCTGTCTCTTGTCTGGGGTTTAACACCCCAGTCATGCTGGTGTAGTTGCCTCTGTGCAGCTCCAGAATGATGGAGATGGATCTCCCTCATAGAAACTACCAGCTTTTCTGGGCTCCCTCATGGGTTCTGCCTCTTAAAGAAACTTGAGTGTCAAAGACATAACAGAGTGATACAATTGTTGCAGTCCTTTCCTATTGTGCCCTGCTTCAAGAGAAAGCCTGACTTCCACAATGTCACAATCTTTATTTCTAGAAACCATGGTCATTAACAGATAAAATGAAAACACAATAGAACTAGTGATAGGATGTTAATAACATTTTGTTCTTACTATCTTTCCTGAAAATTGTATTTCATAACTCTTCTGTAAGATAAAGAAGGGGGATATTCATATTCTCATTTTACATGCAAATACACTACCATTAATTGTCTTGAGGCTGTATCATCTATCTAGATTGCACAAGGGATGCTTGGATGAACTGGAACCTCAATTTACCAATTCTCTATTCTCTTTTCTGTCCCCTGGTGGATGTTTTCACTGGAAATTATGATAAAATAAGAAATTTTTTATGCTTAAAGAATAGTTCTACTTGCTTTATGACTGCAGTCTGGCTGTCTTTTGACTGTCCTCCCTCATTATCATGTGAATGCCTGTTTTAATTTCTTTTGCCATGTGTATATCTGCCTGGAAATTTCCATCCAGCTTGCTATAAAAACAAAGAGGACATTGTTCCCAGAAAATACGCTCTCTATAATGTTGGAAGAAGTTTTCCCTTGGTGTTAATGTCTATATAATCCACTTGTCACTTCTTTTTTAGATTGGTTGTATTCTGTGCAGGTTCTTACACTGCAGCCAAGACTGGTGTCTGAATACCTTGTACAGCTAGGCACCCATCAAGGTGAGCTATGACGACCAAGTTTCCACTCCATTCCCTCTCCTCACATAAAAGGATGTTATATGGGATCTGGGTGAACATATTCCACAGCTACTAATTGTTTCTGGACTTCTGCAAATGAAAGTAAGGTCAAAGAAAGAAGCATTACAGTAATTCTTGAGTGTTGATATTTTTTGATCATTTTTAATCCTAATTTAAATGTTTCAGGCTCAGAGATGAAAACAGATAAAATTATGCATCCTGAACCCAGGAGCAGCACTCCTAAAATGAGGGAGTACTCAAGAAGCTGTGCTGTTCAGTTCATAATTGAAAATTCCCAAAGATGTGACAGTACTTAAACTTATTGTATTGAATACTTATTTGCAAAGACTTGTCATAAATACTGACTATTATTATTTGATTCTGTGGCTGAGTAGGTAAACTGCTGCTGTCAGAAGAATGTCTTAGCTTTGGCTTTTTATCCACTGAAGCACCACTGTGCACTGCTCTTTGGGCAGTATTTCTCCAATTAAGTTTGGGGGCAATGGCCTGGAAGTACTTACAGATTTTATTATTTGTGGCCTTAAAATGTAACTTGTTATAGGAGACTCCATATTTGTGAAATGTAGTTGGGGGAATTCAGCAACGTGTTAGCAGACAAATGTCAGCCAGCAGGTCCTTCCCAGGTTTACTGCAAACTTCTGGAGAAGTACTTCACTGCAGTTTGCTTACTGGGATGTTGAGAAAAGATACTGTCATTTATGATGTCTGAAGAGCTGTATCTTCACCTGTAGCTTCAGTTGCCAGTGCTGCTGCACAAACAAAGTTGATGGAGCACATTATGGATTTTTCACTTGCCTGGAAGAGGAAAATCAATTTCCATCTAATAGAGCAGGAGGTCACTAAATACTACTAGCTGCTGGGTGACACTGTAGACTTAAGCAGCCCTCCTGTGAGACAAAAAAGAGTAGGGAACAGGATCCTGGAGTGCATTAGTGCACAGATAAATAGAGAGGAAAATTAGACACTGAAAAAAATGATCTGAGAAAAGAGAGTAAGCCACAATTTTTTAAAGAATATCAAGACATGAACTCTGCACACAGAAGCTGGAACAACTCCATTTGAGTCAGATTTGCTACATAATTTTCTTATGATGGAGAGCTTGAACTTGCATGCACACAGTAAATCTTCCACAGGTGAGACTGTAGGTCATTCAGTAAGAGTGCAGCATCTCTGAGTGACATATAATGTTCTGCAATTGAAAGAAAGTTTAAAATGATGTAGGCAGCTCACTGCTGGAACACATTTAGGAGACATAGGTATGAATAAATAAAGAAAGGAGTAAGAGGAATCCAGATAATATCCTAGAAGTAAACTGAATGAAGCTGTGCCATTATCCTTGTGTTAATATAGTAATTTTCTTATTGGGGGAATGACCAAGAGAGTTGGTGGGACACAAAAGACCTGCATACATCTGTGAATAAAAGCTGAATATACTTTCAAACTGTGATAAAATAATCAGTTTATATTTGTGTGAAAAAAAGTTTTATTTATTTTAGTAGAAGAACATGGCTGAATGTCCTGTCCTTGTTTGTAACTGCCAGGTGACAAATGCATTATACAGAAAAGCACACACCTGAGGTTTAGTGTTCAGACTACTGTTCAAAGCTGGCAAGCTTTGCTGCTGATAGGTGTGTGCTGTACTATCCTTTGTCGTGCTGCTAACAGGGCAGGTCAGGCTGAAGCAGCCCAATGAGCCTGATCACACAGGTTCCCTAAAGGGTGGTGATAACCAGGTGTGTTCAGTAGCTGAAACAGAAGTGACCCAAACCCCAGTTGACTCACTGAGGAAATATCAATGCATTAGGAAGGTTTTCTGTAGGATTTGTACCATCTAGCATAGCAACACTGCACTGGGAATTGTAGAAAATTGCGGGAACACAATAAGGAGAAGCCAAAGGACTTTTGTTTACAGATGTAGGACAAGCAGTCAGTGCAGTGAAGCAACTAAGCCAGACCAGAGAATTGAGAAGAAAAGGGACTGGGGAGGTCAAAGAAACAAATCCTAGGAAGTCATCACTCTGATCTCCGATTTATTTTCCAGATATCCAAAATGAAAATAGTGTGGATCACTCTACTCTACAGAAAGGCACGTAAGAAAGAAAAATATACATAGACCTGAGGTGTCTTCTCAGTTCCAACATTCCCTTTTTGTTCAAATTGCTCAGTTGACTTTAGGAAGGCTATCACTTTCAGTGAATGATGTCAGAGTAAAGTCTTAAACAGATCATCAATGGATAAAACAGAGTTATAGCACTGTCATTCCAGCTCAGGATCAATTAGAACACGTCACAGTTTCACTAGAAAGAGTTTACTCATTACCAGCACTTGCAGCAGTAGATTGTCATGGAAGCAAACACTTGCCAAAGTAGAGTCAATAAATCAAAGGGAGATGTTCTTCAGGAAACAGGCTTGGCTTTTTCCTTTTAGGTAGAAATATAACACAGTAACAAAAGAACTACAAAAAAAAAAAAAGTGAAAAAGGAAAAAAAAATGTACTCCCTTAATTTAATTGCATTTGCTCAGTACTTTGGAGAATTTATGAGAGTGAGACATATATATCTACTGAGCATCTATTCCATCTTGAATTATAGTCTCTTGGGTCAAGTTTTTGGAGTTTCACTGCACAGGCAATGATGCAAAGAATGGATCCAAATTGGTTTTAAATTAATCAAACTCACAGTTAAAAAGCAGAGCATCATCACTTAGGTTAAATGTCAGTTGTTCATCTTCACTTTCATGTATTTTTTTGAACTTACCATAATTGACCTTTTCAAGTGTAACACCCAGTTAAAACCTGGAGAAAATGACAATATGATAAGAGAAGGACAATTTCAGTTATGACAAAGCCATTATATAGAAGATGAGATATGAAGATGTTAATTAATCTCTTCTCACCGTTTTCCACAGTAGAGCAATTACACTTTTGGAGTGATGCTAGTTGTAATGGATGTGATATCACAGCTGAATTAAAGGTGGGCAAAGAAGGTACAAAAATGACTTTAAAAGGAGTGAGAAGAGCTTCGTTCAAAGCTACAGGAGTGGAAAGATTATTATGGATTTCTGCGAGTTTTATGCTGAGCCTTTAGAGCAAAATTGGAAATTTCTTCAGGTTTAGATAACTTGAATAAGATAGCTACCCCTTTGCCCACTGAATTGCCTTTGAATTTCCCTCTTTGATCCTCATTTTTTCCAGTCACAGACTGTTCCTTGTTAAAATAGCACAAACCTTCTTTGGGAAAAAGAATGAAAGAACCTTGTTTGGGGCATCCTCCAGTATGTACACCAGCCAAAGAAATTTCATGTATGCTCCTCCTTGTCCAAGTCACTGCAGTCTGACTCTTCTTGCTAAGCCTCTGAATACAATTAGCATCTGGCAGCAGGCACATTTTTATCTCAGCTTATGAGAAAATTCATTTTTTAAAGTAAGCTGTGAATGTTTAGGACACAGTAATAACTTGTCTTGCTTGAGTGCACCAGAGCATGTTGGAAAGTAAGCTGTGGGCTAGCTGGGAGTCAGGAAGTGCATGCATGGGCAAGGTTTGTGCCAAGAAGGAGTTGCTTCCCTTAATATTTGGCAGATGAATGGTATCAGTGAAGTCAATGGATCTGTTCACAAACTTACTCACTTTGGCAGCTTAGGGGTGGTCTCCTCAGTTGCTGGGCTGCAGGAAGAGAGCTTTGACTGTTACCAAGTGGCAATAACCTCACCAGCTTTAGAGGGACAAAACACAAATGAAAGATACTAGATTGTCAAAGGGAATAAAGTGTTGATGAGAAGTCTTATTTCCAAAAATTTGTTGTTGGCTTGGGACCATGCAAGTTATTCTGGGATGGTTGTATTCCTAGCACAGACAAATCTCCCATTGGCTTAACACCCCATTTTACTGAAAGTAGCATTGATTGAGTATAGGTTTGGTCTGTATCATTATCCCAACTTTCCCCAGTGAGCTGTGTTATTAGTTTTTAACTGGCATCATGTGTGTCAATCTTTTAGTCACATCTGCTACTTAAAAGGTCTTCTTGGATCATTCATCATTTGTTCCTGAATCTTCAATAGCTAATAAAATCCTTTGACCCAAATAATGACATTAGCACTACAAATAAACTGAGTGATTTCATTGCACTTCACATATTTTATTTTGCCTTTCATTGTTATGAGAACCAAGCAGCTTGGTATATGTGGGAAACAAAACCAGTTTTATCTGGAAGACTATTTAATGTTTTATGAAACTGAAATGTATCTGCGCTTAACAATGTGTGGACTCAAAATGAAACCACTCAATCCTTCTTGGGAGTGAGAATACAGGCCCTTTCAACAGTGAAAAACAGATTTAAGAAAAAAACCTCTTAGTTTTAAACAAACCACACAGCTTAAAATCTCCTGTCTAATACAGCATTTACAAATTAAAGTATATAATACAGAACCCTACAAAGCCCATTGAGGGCAATGGAAATCTGTCCACTGATTTCAGTTGAGTGTTGACTCAATAATTTGGAATAATTTCACAAGAATATGCAGTCTACAGAATTGGGTTTAATCCCCACCCATCCCCAGAAACATGACTTTCATCAACACAGTCCTTCACCCCATGACCATAGTTACTCATATGGAGGATAGGAGATACTTGGGCATATTCTTGGACATGGCATGGGTCCCATGTAGTCTTCCAAAATTTATCATGTGCCTTTATTTCATTTCACCTTTAATAAGGAGATTGCAGATAACTTTTGGCTGCAGATATAGTGCCGTGCATTTAGGCTACTAGAGAGCTTACTATGCAAGAGCTTGTATGTGTGAAGTCCTGAGGGGCCAGAACTGTAAGCCAGTGGTACCTCCATTAGGTGCCCTCAAGTTCTCTTAGATTCCAAAGTTTAAGAGAAATGCTATTGAGTTGGAAGCATGAGGGGCAGAATGTGACAAAAAAAGGAAAAACAGTTGCCAGTTTTTCCAGATCAGCTCATTTTCACTGAAATAAAGAGAAACACAATTTTTTACTCTCTACCAATTTTTTCTCTCTTTGCAACCATCAGAGCTTTCTTTCAGTCATGGCAGAAGTAACTTGACAATGAAAAAACAGCAAAGGATGAAGGAAAACAGCAAAACCTCTGTGCACATACCAGAAAATATGATATATTTCCTATTCTCCAGAATTATGAAAAAAGACAAGAAAAACATGGAAACCCCACACAAGAGTCAAAACAAGAAATATGCACATCTACAGGCTAGACTCCAGGACCAGGAAGGATAAAAATGAAAGCAAAGCCCTTCCATCGCCTGACTGGACCCCACAGCAGGAGGCTGGGAACTTCTCTGTACTTCTGGAGGTTGTGACACAAGTAAGTGTGAAAGGAATGTGATAAGCCTAATGTGTTTGATAAACATAACATGAGTGAGAAAGCAGAAAGTTACTCTCTCTTTTTAAAATGTCAATTCAGAAAGTAGAAGAAAGGATTAGATCACTATGATGAAGAACCAGGAGCGCTTCTGTTCATATATGCCTTGATCATCAGAAAAGATAGAGAAATAACTCATAAGAGGAAACATTTATGATTTGCTGATTCTATTACTGAATGGATATAAAGTTCAGGCAAATGAATTCCAGTGATAAAGATCAGGAACCCTGCAGCAGTGAGTCCAGTTCAAGAGAGGAAAATGATCAGAGGTTATCCGAGTAGACACAGCTTATTTTTCTGTACTATGATATGCTGTACTACATTACAGATGTACAGAGATGACTTTTTTCCCCTTGTCTCACTTCACTTGGACGTGAAAGGATCATGTTTATGATACTCAGAAGAATGCAAGTAGCGTTTTTTAGACTGATGTTCAATTTAATTTCCAGTGTTTTTAAATTCCAGTTTATTTTTAAAAGTAGTTGCATTTTTAAAACTAAAACTAATTTTTAAAGTTCACATTCAAAATGTCAAAAATGAACACAGTGTTGGAGGTTCCATATTTTTTTAAACTTCCTCAAATTTAGAATTTTCATATATAATTTTGCTCAATACATACTTCCAGTTTTCAATGCACAATATATTTCACTAACAATTTTTGAGAAGAGAAAGAAAATAGGAAGCTAATAACTGCAATGAGATTGGTGCAGGAAGGAAAATCATATCTGACTTGAGTTCTCCTTTGGGTCAGAAAAAAAATATAAAAAGGCTTGTAGCTACTGATGCTGAGAGATTGATGGATGTGGGGAAGGCTAGGGATGACTGTAGGGAGTTCAGGATTCCAGTTACCAGAAAATGTACTCTCCACTGGCCTGGAGAGCAGCTGCTGTGTGACATAAGGGATAATTTAAAGTAACATCACAGTCATGGACGAAAGCAATTCAAATGTCAGTAGGTCAATTCATGCTGTATGCTGAAATCTACAGAATAAAAAAATATATCACCTTAATTTGTAGCTGCTGGCTTGTAGAAATTCTACATAAAGCTGAACAGTAAAGATTTATAGGTAATGGAGTTGATTATAGTCCAGTACTTATCTCGCTCACACAGAGCTGTTTGGACTTTAATATTTGCAAAGGGCTTTGAAACATCAACAAAGAAAGTATTATTATGTTATGTGGAGGTAAAGGCTTTCTGGATGCTTGGGAAACATGAAGTGATCATTTCCACACTTACTACAGTGAAATTCATTTAAAGGGATAACAGGAGAGGGACTACTCCCCACACAATTGAAAATACTTAAGGAAGCCTAGAAAATTGCTTTCACATACAGCCTAGTGAAGTAAATAGGCAGAATGTGGTATAGGTGTTGACTTGTAAATGTAAAAAAGAAGTAAAAAATAAAGGAAGAGTAAACGGGGTGATAATGTTTAGTATTAGTCTATTATTTAGCATTAATCAAATCTCAACTAGACTAATGGGCACAACTTAGGAGGCATCTATGTAAGTTAGAGGTCACTCATCTTCATCAGTTTTATACTGAACATCTGACCCAGAAGACCAAAATACCAGACCTACAATAATGTTTTTTGGTCATACTTACTAAAAGGAAAGAAAAACACTTGAAATCTTTATATGTTAATAAAAGGGACCAGTAAGAAGTAAACACTACATAGACAGTAATTTCAGCATGACACCGCTGAGAACCTTAAGAAGGTACAAATATGTCCTCCAAAATAAAATATCACCTAAAAAAGTATGGAGAGCAAATTTTTCTGTAATCTCTGAAACAGCATGGGTATCTACAGCGTACATAAAATTTATTTTTTGCATTACCAGAATGAAATGAATGTCAGTCAACCAACAATTTAGTTTCCAAGAAGAACAAAAATGAAGTTTCAGTGAAAAAAGGCTCATACTCAGATTTTATGTCAAAATTGTGAGACTAATGGCATCTCACTGCTAATAAACTTTGCTTTCCACTTACTCTTCTGGTCAGCTCTTTCCCCTTACATTCAACAGACTCGACACTGTGGCTGACTTGTATCCTTTTTCCTCCTACCCTTCCAACATCTAGTGGTTTCCACTTAAAGCTTGTGGCACGGCGCTGTGCTGTATGTAGAAGTGTGAGTTACCCCTCCAAGTCCAGCTTAAACCAGCTTGCTCAATCGGGAGCAAAATGATTACAAGTTATGGCATGCTGCCCAGGGAGCACTGCTAACCCTGTTATAACAGACTAGCTCAAGCATTCATGTGTTGTCTTGCCCCTTAAGTCATACCCCATCTCTTCTGAAGTGCATACAAAAACTGTACTGATCATGTGCATTTCCAGTATAACTTCTCAACAGTATTTTGAATCCAAAAGCAGATAACACTTGGTTTTGTTTTTTTTTTTTTTTTTACCTGTCATGCTGAACAGGAAAGATTGTAAAATATCAAATTGGTACATGTAAATTTTCTTGTGAAGTGTAATAATCACCTCTATGACATACGCATAGAAAAACATGAGTCACAAAATATACAAGCTTGTCCCTTTTGTTTGCTTGCCCTATAATAATTGCTTCCATATTTCAAAGCATTGAATTGATATTGATTATATTGTATATCTGTGATGGCTCTCACTATAACCCTGCAAAAACTTCCTCTAAGAATTATTTTTCCTCAAAATAATAAAAAATGTTTTTTTCTTTTATCATAAACAGAATAGACTTCATGGTTTTAAGGATTTGTTCATTTTTGCCTCTACTCCTCTCAAATCCCTGAAAAAAAAAATCTACCGACTAGCATAACTGAAGTGGCAGTGAGAGAATTATGCCAGACTTTAAGGATATCCTGATGGCCTATCAGTTGGTATCAGTTTTCTGTCTCTTGAGTGCTGTAGAGCGTGTAATCTGTTCTGATAGGCAGATGGATGTGTTAGTTTGATCTGCTGACACAGTACTAATAACCCCATTAGACCCAAAGATTAATGATGTATTGTTCTTGGTGCATGCCTGCCTTATCCATCATGTACCTGGTTATCAGGGGCAGAAAAAATTGCAACCTTTTCTGTAATCAGTCAATAGCTTTGTTAGTCTAATTGCCAGTAACAATAGTATTACTGGTAGAAAAGATTCCATTCACAAACACTCTACATTTTTAAATTATGTTCCTTCACATTTTTGCTAGTTAGTAACTACAGAAATACATATTTCAGTCTATTATTTCAAGCATTCACTTTTGCTTTGAAGAGCTATTTTCTTCTATAAAAGCTCCTTCAAAACTTCACAGTATAGCAAATGGTATGAAGTGAGATAAAAGTCAAGAGCAAACCAAGTCATGGAAAGTTTTAATCTCAGGGATTTACCTGGATCTCAACTGAAGTTACCAGAAAGACAGTAAACCTAATGGACGTGCTCCATTTTTAATAGTACCACAGTTTCAAATGTTTTGAGAGAAAATTTCTTCCATTACAAACTATTTATGCAAGGTCCAATGAACTGCTCTAACTTCACAAATGTCTTGACAGGTATTTTAGGAGATTGAGAGGAAGATGGTGAACCTCATGTAAAAGGAATGAGTCATAATGGGCAGCACCTACAGGCAATCAGCTTCTGTAGTGGTTGAGAGGCATCATCACCAGTATCACTTTACTCTTTGGTAAATAATCAGTCACCAAATATAATTAGGCAATATTAAGCTATCTGGGCCAAGAGCACAAACTGCAAACATTTATGTGTTTGTGAAATAAAATCTTATTCCGGCAAAAAGCACAAGGAAAATTGTGGTTGATATCATCAGAGGAGCAATTCCATTTATAGATGTTAGTGCTTCAGAAAAGCATTATAATCCCTTGGTTAAAAGCTCATGAAAACTTGGCATAAAATTCCTTTGAACAAGTCCAGAGTCCTGCCTAATGGCAATGCACTTAAAAGACATCACATCTCATAGGAAGACATGTGACTTAAAGAATTCAGGTGCTGGGTGATGTGTCACATGCCTCAAAGTCTGTTACACAGTACTAGACTAGTATGAAAAATGTGCACACATTTTCATTTCAAGTTTTGTTCATTTTCATTTTATGCAACTTTCAGCTTATCTGCTAAACCAAAGTGCTGGCAAGAATGAGAGGCTTCTCCCCTCACATATATCTATAAACTGGAATCAAATCCCTGCTGAGCTTTGCTAGGTTGAGCTCTCTACATCTCAGTGTGTTTTGCAGGTCTCCCAGTCCTCCTTTCAGAGCTATATTAGTTTACAGTGACAGCTGACCTTCGGCAAGTCTTTGCAGTGTTGTCATTATTTATTTACAAAGAGCTGTCCATTGTTGCTGTTCCGTGACACTGTACAAGCAAATATGGGTATCAGCTGGGGGAGAAGGTGGAAGGTCTCTGACACTCCCCTTGAGTAATTTTTGTTTGTCAAAATCGAAGAGCTCAGCAGGATTTTCAGGTGGTGTTAAACTCTTGGTTTGATCAGATGCCAAGACACATGGAAGCAGGTTTGCTCCCAGTGGCTCAGTCCCAGCAGTGCCAGGGACAACACCTTGCCACTGGGTTTGCAGGAGGCTGCTCTCTGCCTCAGTGCTGCATACATGCAGAGGGCTATCACAGACTGCAGCTCTCAGAAAGCACTGCACATCTCAGAAAGAATACACTGGGGTTTATTTCCTCCTCCTCCTCCCTGTAGGTGGGGAAAGATGATTCTGTAGATTTTTTTTATTTTTTATTCAGAAGTCCAATCTTTTTATTCATGTTTTAAAAATAATACATCCATGAAGGAAGGAAGCAGTTGCATTAAAGAGAAGGAATACAGCTAGCTTCTTAGCTAATTTTAATAGTACCTTGATGAAAGAAATATTTCTACACTATTTGAGTGAAAAAAAACCAAACCTTTTTGGCCTTTAATTGAATGGATATGCAGGCCTTGCACAAGATTTCATCTTATCTGTGCTTCCTTGTGCACTGAGATACATTATAGTTTTAATAAAGTTGCATCAATACAGTTTCATGATTTCTACATTTACATTAGTTTTCAATTGAGCTAAATTATAGCTGTATCCTTCAGCTTAATTTTGACCAGCTACATTACCACTATTATATAAAGTCAAAATTTTAGTTAAGTAGCAAATGAGGAGAGTTAGCTTTTTTAAACTGCTGAAAACCATAATAATATGTCTTTTTGCCTAAAGAGACTCAGAGAGTAATATATTGAATTCATATACAGGAAACCTTACTGACAACTGGTCTTAAGAACTTTTCTTTTCAATATATTTTTATATTTTAATTAATATCTTATTTTAGATCTTGTTCACTTCCTAAACCTGACACAATTACATCAGTTAATAGACAAATCCACAAGTTTTATTTGCTCTCTTGAGCACTTTACTCAAATTTATATCAAGACTCATTACTCTTTTACCCTTAATTTCTTTTTTTTTTTTTATACCTAAAGAAGAAACAAAATTCCATTAAACCAGTCAAACATAGTTTTACAAAAGTGCATGCTTATTTTCCCTTTAAAACAACTAGAAACCCTGGTTAATGGGCAGCAGAATCAATCTCTATATTGGCAATTTTCATTGTGCAAGAAGCAAGTTTCTTTGACAAGTTTGACTGTCTTGCTTAAGTTTCTCCACAGCTATAGCACCCTAAGAGGGTCAGTAAGATAGTAATTAGCAGTTATGCATTCCTTTTCCATAAACTCCATGCCTTCCACACTTGCCAGCATCTCTGCTGAGGGTAGTGTTAGATTAGGACTTCAGCACTCACAGGGTGGCCCTCTCTTAATCAGGCAGGTGGCAGGAAAGTGTTGTCTCACCTTGCAGCTGTGCAGTGCCTGCCTTTAACACAGCTGCCTCAATTCCCCGCACGCTGGGATGTGGCGATGTGTCTAAACCCCGCTGCTCTCGCACAGCTCCACTGGAGCCAGGCGCTGCACAGCTCTGGAGAAAGACATCAGCTGTGTCTCTGTTACTGCCTGTTTCTGCATTTCACTGTGCTCAGTATTCTGGGTTTTGAATCAAATAATTTGATTCCTTCTTGATTTGTACAGCTTTGTTTGGGTGTTAGGTGGTCTTGTACCACGGGGCAGGAATACAAAGCATTCAGTCCTCCAGGCAATTCCAGATGAAACATTTCACAGAACTTTACAAGATTTTTGTGGTTTGTGTCTTCGCTCAAAATCCTTCCAAAATGTCCAGCATCATCTAGCTTAACCTTTGCATGTAGGCAGGTTTGGATTTTTCACCTGAAGAATATTGCAGTGCAAGCTCTAAACCCCCCAAAAATATGAGTCTCTTTCTTTGCAATAATTGCTGCGAATGGGAAGTGACTCATTCTCTTTCACTGCCCTTGCAGTATCCCAAGAACGTGATGTTATTTGTCACTGCTTTTAATTCATGTAGTAAACCTCCTGTTTCCTGTTTGTTTCTGAGACAGCAGCACTTTCACTCAGGCTAAATGACATTTGAGCAGTTCCTATTGTGACCACTTACAAGGCTTTGAGAATCTCAAATAGGATTTGGCTGGTTGAGAAGCCTGACACAAAGATATCTCTAAGCTGTTTTCTACAACTGTGTCCTTATACAAGTAGTCCGATTGCCTCTGAATCATGCACCCGGAGTTAAGTCTGTGTGAAAAATGCTTTGCTGAGTTGGAATAAAATGGTCATTAAGCATCTCAAAGAAGGGAAGCCAAAGAAGCAGTGCTTATGTTAGGCGTTTTACTAGGAAACTCAGGGATTTTTCCTGTCTTCTCCTACTAAGTTACCTGCTGTTGCTGTCATATGAAACATGAGCACAGGGTCAGATATTCCCAGTAGGGGTCCTGAGGAGAGCTGGTAATGCAACTGCAGAAGCCAGCAGTGCAAATCCCAGTGGTTCTTTAATGTGTTGGCCCACAAGGGGCAAAAAGCAACTTCATCATCAGAGAGCATCCCAGGAAAAGAACTGTGACAACTAATATCACCATTATCTCTGCTCTCTGTTCCCACCAGTGGGTAGTCATATGCTGTGAAATTGGCAATATCCAAAGTTCAGTCAAATGCAAAGAAAACAAATCGAAACAGACATAAGTATTTACTTCCTAAACCCTTGGAGTGATAGGAGATTTCAGTAACACTTGTAATGGATTGAAGAATTATTCAAGCTATGAAAACCCCTGCCCCCAAATATGCAAAAAATCATTTCCTCTTTAACTGTTCCTTGTCCTAGGTCAGCTCTAAGGAGATCCAGGGACATTTCTTGTGACAACAGTGTAGCTGTTAACTTTGCACTGACATTTTGCTGCATCCTGGTGCTCTGTGCTGCAAATGGGTCCCAAAATTGTGCTGTAAAGGAGAAGAAGATGGAAGCAAACTGCTCCTTTGTCACAGGTTTATTTCAGTGGAACTATCTCTGGCAAAAGTACAACAAGATTACATGAAGGCAGAAAACTGAATAGGCTTTTACTTATTATTACATGGCCGTACTTCTGGGGCCCACGGTGTTACCCTGAAGGAAGAGATTTCCCACAATGATTTTCAGACTACCATTTTCCCACAGAAGTGAAAGACTCTCCAAGTCTTTTCCATGCTCTTCTTAGAGCTGTAAACCAGAGCATTCAGATTTGTAAATGACCTTTACAGAAAAATACATTTTTATTTTACGTGTGATTACTTTTGTGCATAGATTTTTTTAGATATAGAAATAGATAGGGAGGGCAAATTATCATGTGTCTCAGCCAAAGAAGTGGGGGTAATTTATCTATGAGGCAATGAGAAGGGGATCTTTCTGTTTCAGTTTTACCATGGCTTACAAAGACCACCATGGCAGTGCAGTCTGCAGAACATGGTTTCTCCATACTGTCCGTGGCAAATGCTACATGGTGCATCCAATATATATGTATGCAGTAACGTCTGGCAAGCTTCTGAAACTAAAACTGCTGACTGCTTTTTAAAGAATCTTGAATTGATTTTGTGTAAAACATAAAGAACTGCTTTTGATTATCTGGCAAATTCACCTCCTAATACTTTAACTTTCCAGTATAAGTTTGTAACTCTCACAGTTGAAATGAGATTTGGATTTATTAGGCAGAAAAAATCTCTTGAAAAGAAAAAGATGAAATGTCCCATTGCTACTGCCTTTTCCTAGAATGATCATTTTATATTCTGGCTTCATACAAGGATGACTTTTCATCCAGATGAGTAGAGTTGCCCTTCTGAAATTTTGAAGGAATTTATCCCACATATCCCATTACCCTTCATAATGGATTCACACAAGTGATGTGTCTGCCTTGCAATAAACAAGCATTTGTTCACAATTTTGTTCTTGACAATATCTTTGACAAAGGACCATTTTATTCTTAGACTAGCACCTTGCAAAAAGAGCATCTTAAGTTACTGTGCATTTTCATCTCAAAAATATATGAAAGATATTGAATCACCCCTTTCCTGCACAGATCTATACACTATTTTCCTTAAAATAATCACATTTTTGTGTCCTCTGCAAAAAAAAAAAAAAAAAAAAAAAAATCATATCTGATAGAAAAATAAAGTGGTTTGCTATTGAAATTGGGAGGAGGGGGGTGCTGTCCTGTCCAAAAAATGAAGATCTAGTTAAGAAAACACAGGCAAAGCTGAAGTCAAATATTTTCTGACCAGATCTAGAAAATACTTTTCCAACTACTTTTCAACTTGAACTTGAGGTTATAGAACATACAGGTTCTGGCTGTGTTAAAAGGCAACCACTTTTTCACAAGGTTGATTAAGAAATTGTATGTAAAGAAATGTGTCATTCTCCTCAACTGAAAAAATTTGAGCTGAAAGATCAGTAAAACAGGTTAGCAATAGTTCCACCTCTCCAATTGGGTTCCTTCTGTGCCTACAGTTCCAAAGTTTCACAGTTTTTCCACCATGGCTAAATAACTTTTGATTTATATGTAATTCCCTCTCACCATTAGTGTATGTTAATAGCAGCTCTCCTTCCCCACAGTGTTCTCCCTGAGAAGAGGTGATACAGCAGAATCTCACTGGTGTTCAGTGTGCGAGGTGTTACTGCTGCTGACCATTTAGGCCTGCAGAGGTTTGCAGGAAAGACAAACCCTCTTTTTTTTTCTGAACTCTGAAATAGCAAAGAAAGACAGTGACTTTGTTGGACAAGGAGCTGAACAGCAGTGAATTTTCATCTGCTGTCACCTGCTTGACAAGGTGACTCAGGCTAAAGAACACACTTTGGGAAGATGAATTTGCTGTTTTGCTAAGAAATTTTGAATGGTCACCCTTGGGCACTGCATAAACTTACACAAATTGTTTCCAGACACTAACCTTAGAGCATGGTATCCATCATGCTATTAGGCCATAATCCAGCTTTAACCCAGTCAGGCACAAAATATTCTTAGCCACAAAATTTAACCATAGTGTATATAAAGAATTTGAGAAACAAAATATGTGCAATAAAACTTTGTGTACATTCTAAACTTATTTTATTGCTCTGAGGGATATATTTATTTGGCTACAACAGAAAAAAAGACCTCAAGCAACTGTATAAAGCTAGTGTAGTTAACAGCTGCATCTTCATAATGGTATCACTATTTGAACATCTCAGATTTGAAAATGTCATACACATGCACATTCCCATGCTTGTCTCCAAAACAAAGTACATGACCAATGGGCAATGTGTGACTGAATTAAAAAGAAAAGCAGAGTCACTATTTGCCATAGAGGATACTCAGAAAAGAAATATGCTATACAAATATATTTAGTAATGCTTGCCCTTTTTCTCCAGAAGCACACAGACCAGCAACTAGTAGTAAGACAAAAAAGTGTGTGTTTTGTGTTCTGCATGAACTTGAAGAAACCAATCCTCCCTCAAATTTTCCAGCCCGTTAAGTACCAGTGACAGCACAGAGCCACTGACGGCTGTGGTGATTCAGATTAGGTGACAGACAGAAGTGATGCTGCTGAATGGGCTTAATGGTGCCTTCAGGTAAAATCTTTGTGTCTCAGAATAAAGGTGGCTGCATTAACTGGCATCTAAAAATGTTACATTCCTTGCTGGTTGGGTTCAGCTCTGGTGCCAGCCTTGCTGCTGGAGCAGTGAATGGATCACAGAATGCTCTCAAGCACAGGTAGGTGTTGTGCTTGGTGACTTCTGAAACTTATTTTCAAACTTCCTCTTGCCTTCTAATCTGAACCCTGTAGCATCTCTTGTGCAGCTGTCTGGAGACTGAACAGCCTCCTGCGGACATTACTGCTTTCATGGAAACACGGGAGATTGGAATCATACAACATAGAGGGGAAAAAACTGAGGTGGAAAATCCAAGGTTATTTTTTATGCTATTTTTAAGATTTCTGTCTCTATAGGTTACACCTTTACTTCAGGATGCATTCACACACACATCAGAAGGCAGACTGCTGCCCAGGGTCTTTCTGAGGAGTCTTTTATACCCAGGCTCTCTATGGGTATCATTGAGTCATAGAACAGTTTGGGTTGGAAGGGACCTTAAAGATCATCTAGCTTCAATCCCACTGCCAATCTTCCACTTGACCAGATTACTCAAATCCCCAGCCAACCAGACCTTGATGGGCCATCCACAGCTTCTTTGGATGTGTTGCAGTGTCTCACCACCCTCACAGTAAAGAATTTCTTCCTAATATCTAATCTAAACTGACCCTAATTCAGTTTAAAGCCACTACCCCTTGTCTGTCACTACAGGCCCTTGTATAAAGACCCTCTCCAGCCTTCTTGTAGGCCCTCTTCAGGTCCTGGAAGGTGCTGTGTGTCAGGTCTGGTGTCCAGTCACTTTCACCCATGCTGTCCTTGTCCTAATCTGGAAATGGCTACAACTACCCTTCTCTAGCACTACTTAATGGAAAAAAATAAGAGTCAATATTCACTGCTCCTTAGAAGTTCTAGACAAGGAGGGAAATAGAACAGATCCAATCCTATATATGGTGGCTTAAACTTGACACTGCTATTTCCCTGTGAGCGATTACTCTCCATTTATATACATTCTTCTGTGAGAGAGAGAACTCAGTTCCCAATCAGAAAGAAGTCATCTTTGACAATAATTAATCACTGCTTACTGTTACTTTTACCAGTGTTTTCTCTAAAAAGGAAAAAAAAAACTACCTGCTGGAATTTAATGCAGTTCTTTTTTTCCTGAAAGTTTCAACACATTCCCCACTATCACACTTTTTCTGTTATTCTTTCTCTTTAGGATAGTAACTCTTTATCCTTGCGTCTGTTAGAAATAAGTGGATGCAGCATATGTTCCTTAAATAGAGCCCCTGAATTATTCTTACATAACCTACATCAGAGCTCTCCAGATTGTGTAGCTTTTTGTCTGGAAACCTGCCAAGGTCAGGGAAAGACAGGAATAGTTTCAAGCCTGGCATACCTCTTTGGTGATAAACATAATCTGAGGGATTTGAATTTTTGCTCATCAATGTGGACTTTTCACTTAGGACTCTGTTTTTATGAAGTTTCCTCACCATACTAGCTTGTCCTTGGAAACAAAAAAGTTCACCCACTGTGACGTTTTTATTTTTGTTTTGTTTTTCTTTTTAAAGGAAGACAGAAACATTAGTCAAAGGGAGTAAGAGAAAACTCACAGCAAAGGACCTGTAGGACTTGGGAATCTCTTCAAGACTTGTCTCACAAATACCTTTGTACTTGACCCCTCTCAGGGTTTGAAGAGACTATGCAACAGAAAGGATCCTAGGTGACTGATTCACAGCCTGAATGTCAACACTGAAATGTTATAAAACTGGCTCTTGGGAATATGAACTTTCCTGAAGGTCGAGAGCATGCAAAGGTGTAAATGAAATCCAAACCCAGACCTTAGGCAGTCAAGTTATTTAGTGCCTAGGGTAGCTCTACCTATTCCTAGAGACTGAAGAAAGAAAACAAAACCAGCTTAACTGGTTTTGTCTCCTCTTACTGTCCCATTCCTCACTGTGATATTTGTGACTATTAAATCACATTTTTTTAAGGGGAAAGCAGCACAGAGAGACAGTTAGCGGTCAATAACAAAGTCCTGATCAATGTCTGCTGAAAATAAGCTGTAACCACCATAGTGAAGCAATGCAATAACACAACAGCCATCCTATTTTTCAGTCCATGACACTTCTGAAGCACATACCCACAAGGCAGAGCATCAGCTTTCCCAGTAATATTCCTGAGTCAAGCAGGCAGACATTCCAATTTAAACCTGTTACACTTGAAATCCTTTTTGCTTAACACTTGTTCACCCACCTTTTAGATAAAAGACTATCCATTCCTGTAGTAAGTCATGAGGAACTTCCTGCACTTTGAACACAGCTTTTCCCTGGCCTGAATGGAAAACTCCTTTAGATATCTGCAGCAGCACTGCAGGAGGAGTACAGTGTGCAGTTGACCACACTGTATGTGATTAAATTCAGGTAAGGGGGAACTATGGTTAAGGTCTCTAGAACAAGCTTTGAGGCCACTGATTTGTATCATCAGGTTATCACACTTTCCTCAGATGGACTTAATTAACTACAGGTAAGAATAACTGCTGCTGCCAGAACTAAGAATTGCACCTCTCCCATTAAATGCTTATCCATTGAAGTAGCAGCCCTCAGTTAGACCTGTCAAGCAGCACTGCCAGGTGGAAAAACTGTGTTTTACTTTATCCCAGCCAGCTCCTGGCCATTTTCAGGATTTGTTACAGTTGAATTTGTCTATTCACAGAATGGATACTGTGCTCAAAATCTCAACATAACTGTAAGTCTTTGGACTCACCTACCTTCGTTAGGATCCAAGTCTAAATAATTGGTGTGTGCATATATGTTGTGTCAGGGGAGTGGGGATGTGGCCTTGTCACTCAGCACTGCCCCTGCAAAAGCTGCATGGAAATCCTTCAGCGTGGCTGATGTGTCCATGAGAATTAACTCAGAGTTTCACCAGACACTGAAAAAGCATACACATTCATCTGAAATGGCTGAAAAAAAATACATAACTCCAAGAATATTTTGGTAGAAGGAGGTTTTTTTCTCACATGAACTTGAAAGGAAGACACTGCTGACACTAAATCTATATATTACTTTCACTATTCACACTGGGTGATATGTACACCAAATATCTTTCTGTCTTCCTGTTTAGTGAAGAAACCTAACAACTCCCCTTGTAACTAAATCAACAACTTTCCAAAAACTTTTCTGATACTGTTTGGTTTACTTAAAGAGCTGATCTGTATATACTTGCTTCTTCTTTTGGAGTAGTAGTCTCCATTTAGAAAAAACTTGCTGAATTACCTCAAACAAAGGATTTTTTCCCAACATCACTTGTTCAATAAAATGGAGGGGATTATGTGGCTATATGCAGAGGATTTTTGGTTGCAGAGAAGTTGTTTTGACTTCTCTGTAGTTGAGCACTTTTTGTTTCAACTCAGCATGAGCAGTTTCTCATCCTAATACACATAAAGACCATACAATTCAGACGTCTGACTTGTGGGGGAAAGCTCTATGAACAGATGCATAATTAAACAAATCCTACTGTACTCTTTGTAGAAACACTGGATATTTTGACACTTTTGTTGTGGGTAATTAGTTTCTCCAAGGTGTGATAGAATACCTCTAGTCCTGTTTAAGATTCAACACCCTTTAGTTTTAGATAGTCCTGCAAGGGCAGGGATCTGGATTTGATGATTATGGGTTCATTCAAACTGGAGATGTTCTGTGATTTAGTGAGAATTTTGCATTCATATTATTGCTATTTACTCCACAACATTACCAAGAAAGTTGGTTATTTTTTAATGTTTTAACTGTTTTGACTTTTAATAAGAAGTTAATTAAAATTAAAAGTGTCTAGATTTCCTGCTTATGAAAAAGAGAAATGAAATAATTATCTGTGAATAATTGATATTCTCTTATTGATATTTTCAAGAAATTCTAGTTTTTCTCCCTTTATTACTTGTAAATCTGAGGCCAGCCTTCAGCCTGGCTTTGGTTGTGATCCAAGGTATCTTCTTCAGTTCTAGAAATTCTGAGATTTCAGTGAAAACAAAATAGTCTGAAAACTTTGTCCCATTCTTTTATCTCACAAATGCAGAATTGTTACAGATTTTTATACAAGTGTTAGGTTTATCCACTGCCATATCTTGCTTACTGTTCTGTATTTTTCTACTACAGAGAGCATATTTCAACAGATTACCCATATTATCTGCTGGAAAAAAAATATTTTAGTTGCCATTTTGATTCAAGATAATTCAGTGAAGAAAGAATGCCATTAAATTTCATGTCTGTGCTGAAGTGGATCAGCAGTTGTGATATGATTAAATTCCATGGGCTTTTTTATTTTTTTAGCCAGCCTCATCACTTCACATTTATATAAATCCAGTGTATATAACGGCATAGAATACTGCCTGGGACCACTCCTCTGCATAGCTGAACCAAAAATCATTCTGAATTGCATTTATCCTGGACTTTGCCACACATGAGAAACAAAATTAGTTCTATAACATTATTTCTTTTATCATTTACCATAGATTTCCTGTCTTGTCAGTCTGCTTTGTTTCTTTGTACTACAGATTTTAAGCCAAGGTGTGCAGATTGGAAGCTGGCCTTCAGAAGACCTCTTCCTTGTTTTGCTGCTAACTCACTTGTGTGACCTTTAGTGGGTTCATAAATCTACCTTTGTTTCAGTTTACTTGTCTCTAAAATTGCTGTGATGCATAGATGTTGTGTTTTGTTGAGCTGAATTTCAAGATATATTGACCCAATGATCAATAATTTACCAACTAATAATAAATCTTAATACTGAGTCAAGAAGTCAGAGGGATTGCTCAGTGCGCTCTTGTTACACTCAGAGGGACAACTTTGCTCAGTTTCTATCCAAAGTCCAGAGGTATCTGGAGAGATATTTTCAAGTTAGCACTAAGTCTGAAATAATACATGGACTTCATGAAATCATGGGTTAAAACCCTAATAACTTCAAATAAAACTTTTATCCTTTCAAGTGCCAATCAGGATAGGTTCATTTGCAGATACAGTCTAATTGTTTAACCTTATTCCAGACCTCTGGGACCCAATTATCCTGCTGCTTGTAGGAGTGAAACCTAATTACCATTTTTTTTTTCCTAATAAGATTAAGCAATACTTGTAAGTGATGTCAGGAATTTAATTTTTTAAACAGATCTTTAGCTGACACTGTTCTGCTGAACCAATAGCATGCTGATTCAGTTGATACACACACACACACAAACACACACACACATACCTTGAGGTGTTTGCCAGTTAATTTTCCCTGGCAAGATCTTTTGATAGGAGACTGTTTAATTATGACTGATACAATTTGTAGAATAATAAAGCCTTTCCCCTCCTACAGACTGTGGTTTCAATTCCATTAAATTCACTAAATTGTGCTGGTACAACCTAGTGTCTGGTTACTGCATGCTGCTGCACTGTGCACCTGAGCTAGCCCCAGCCAAGCCAGTTTGAGCACAGGAGATATCTAGTCACCAGCAGTCAAGGTTCTGTACATTCTACACAAAGTAAGTGGTGAGGCTGATTGAGTTATCCCCCATGACATTTCATGCTTCCTCAGCATGACTGTTTTCTCCAAAATAAACCTTAGTAGTCAGTGAAGGCACAGCAGAGTGTTACGATGCAGTTACAGTTAATGACCTTATTCTCCACCTCCTTCTCTGGAGATGAGCTGAACATTAAACTGTCAGAAGCCTTGGACACACATTGCCCTTGGGAAACTGCACAGTCATTGACATCGCTCCTCATGCAGTATTCCCAGCACTGCATTTAGTCTGACCTCTGTCCATCTTTCTGTTTGCTTATGGAGCTTCCTGGAACTCCAAATGCTACTATAAAGTCAAGCTCATGTCCCCTCTGCTCTAAGACAAAATCAGCTGTAACTATGAGGTCCTTTTTAAATGTCTGTCTAAGGTTTTCTGCCTCAGCCTTTAGTAATCAAGGATCTTAAGCCACTCCATCTGCTCCACTGTTGTAGAGGAGATTTATCCCCTCTCCTTTGCATCAGCCTTTGGGTACTATGGTGTTCCCACTGTAATCCTCTGCACAATGGGCTGCTTTTCCTTGGGAGTTCTTTACTATGCCCAGGAGGACCCTGCAAGCAGGATATACTTCATGGAATGGGACACAAAAAGTGTTTATAGGCTGATATGGGCAGTTACCAAATTAAGCATTGATATCCTTGCCACACCTAATGAATCTGCTTCAGATAGGCTGTTATCAGTCAGGACAGAAAGTATAAGCATCCATTGTTTCTTGGAAAAAGCCTGGGTTACTCTCTACTGATTTTCTACCTTTTTCCTAGGTTTATGTTATTAGTTTTCTCTTTGAGCCTTTGACTTGCTAGCAACTTCACTTCTCTACAGCCACATTTCTTGCATGGTTTTAACTGAATTGCTTTCAAATATCTTCTTACTAAATCAGAATCAAAGTTAACTAGCCATGCTACACAAAGCTAGACCTTGGGTAATGTGAATCTGAATCACTGGGCCATCAGTTCTGCTGCATCTCTCTCTCTTTCCTATGCCTTTTATTTCACTATTTTCCCGAGGGTCCCATTTTCTAACCTCTGATCAGTTTAGTTCCTGCCTTAACCAGAGCTGAGTAAAGGAGAAGGGTGACTTTCCAGGTATTCAGGACTATATTCCTGCTTATTTAACAGTTATCAATCCTATGGTTTCTTACAACAACAAAAACCTGATATTGTTACTTTGTGCTGATATTTGGGAAATAACCACATTTCTGAAATAAAGCTCCTGAATATTGTTTGTGTCCTGCAATATATGCAATTCCTTCTATCTAAGTATATATTTTAAAAGTGCATATTACTGAATTTCATTTTTTTTTTAAACCATTTCTCTGTTTTTAGCAAGATTCTTTCAAGTTTTTGACCTGGTATATAAAGTTTGTGCCACATGCAAATGAAATACACTTTCTCAGTATTATATAATTCCTAATGAAAATATTGATAACTTCATACTCGCAACAGAATTCCATGAAGCCCCAGCTGATGTATCCTCCCATTCCGGTACATCATTGATCCCTACACTTCAGTATAATTATTTAGGGGTATTTGCATCCTCAGGGAAGTGCCCTGAAAGCCATGCTTTGTAAGTATAGTTTGGAAATTTTTACTTTAGACTGTACAAAAATGCCTAAATACAGTCAACCTGTATATGATTGAAACTTCTTTCTGCTCTATGGAATGTTCCTGTTAACACTTCATAGGTTATAGACTGATTTGGCATGACTTGGTACACACAGCTATATTCTGACCACTGTGCCATTACTCTATTTATTTTCCAAATACTTATGAGCAGAATGATTGATTTGGGATTTTCCCAGAAGGTGAAGCTAAGCTGATTCATCTACAATTCATTACATTTTAGTTTCTTAAGAATAAGCACTATATTTGCTTTTTGCTAGTCTCCTGGTATCACACCCTTAAAGCCAGAAGTTAAAAGTTCTGATTGATTCTGCCAGTTATCTAACAACCCTAGTGCTTTCAAAAGTGCAAAAACCTCACCCTACATAACACTGTATAAAAATCCTTTATCCATGCCACCCACTCTCTCATTCTGAAGTATACGCCCTGAATACATTTTCAACCTGTTTCAAACCAGGTATTTTCAATCCCAGTGAAGTTCCTAATTAAACCAGGGTTTGCTCATCCTGGGGAAAAAAAAAAAAAAGGCAAAAAAATCTAATTATGACAGTTCATACATTTAATATGGCTAGTAAAAACTATGGATTTGTGTGATTTCCTATACATACATATGGTCATTTCTTTAAATGCAGATCTTGATCCAAAACCAACTAAAGCTACTGATGAACATCAATGAATCTGGAATCTAAATTCTTACATGATGTTTTAAAACCAGTTAAAGACCAGTAGTAGAGCAGACAAGACCAAACCTGTAAGGAAGCCTGTTGGGATACCAGAAGTTTCAAAGACTCTTAGTGCTGGATAGCTAAAAACAGTGGCAAACAACATTTTTTTCAGATAGGAAAGAAGAATTGGACTTTGGGTAGAAGGAACTTAAGACAAGTTTGTTTCCTTCTTCCCTAAAGTCCTTCTAAAAAGGTCACAGTGATGAAAATAGAACTGCCTTCTTTTACAGGGATTTTGCTTGAGAGCTCAATTTATTCAGAAATCAAGACAGATTGATGTTGTTCCCTGGGAATGCAGATAGGCATATTTCAGACAATAAACCAGGAGCCCTTATCTGCTGAATTTTGTCTTTTCAATGTATCTATCCTATGCTAATTTTAGGTCTGCATTCTCTATATCCTGCCGTGTTTTGTTTTTCCTCCCATTGAGCTCTGATTTCTCATTACTGTATGTCCTTTTAGCATATATTTTGTACTTGTGAGGCATCTGTTCTCATTTTGCCCCTGCAAGTGCCTAAACCATAGCTAAACACATCTGTAAGGACAAGTGCTGAACAGGTGCAAAACAAGACCATGAATAATAAGAGCAAGAAATCAAAGACTAATTTTTGCTCTGTCAGGATTGGCCTAATATATGTACAGCCATTACACAGCCAATACAAATGTCTCGTTTTCACAGTTCTTAATCTTCTTTTAAAAAAGGATCTTTCTGGATTAATTTAGTGAAAGAAATTTTGATAGAAGAAGGTACACCTCTACTGCTGCCTTGACAGAGATTCTGCAATACAACTTAAGGAATTTTACAGGGTATCCAGCTCTTCTTTGTTAGTAAACACAACACAGACAATATTTTCAGGCACATGGTGTCATTCTTGGGGTGTCCTGGGCTGGCCAGGATTTGTACTTAATGATTCTGATGTGCGCCTTCCAACTCAGCCTCTTCTATGATTCTAAAGAAGAAAATGCAAAAAATACCAAGTATGAATTGTAGGTGTATTATTTGAAAACAAATCAAAATCCACCCTATTTTTATGTTTATTTTACACTTTCCAAAGAGGTTTTGCCAGTTACTCTTGAGAAGACTCAGTGTAGATATATTAATTTCAAATATTCCATAAAATAGTGGTTTTTACTCACTGTAATCTCAATGATATAGACTGGATAACTGAGCAATGCTGTGTTCTTTTTGCATTGTTTCAGCAATATAAAATATCAATTGACCATCAGTCTTTGCTCATTGTTATGGCTTTGAACTCACTCAGCCTCCAGGACAGCAGAATTTTCAGGACTGTGGCTGAAACATCTTAGTAATTCCTTTTGAGAACAGGCCAAAATCTCTGTTGTTCTGCAGCCAAATAATAGGTTGGAGGGAAAAATGGAGGTCAGTTCAAATAAGCACACATTTTTGTGCCGGCTACATTTTTGCTGAAAACAAGGATCCAGAAAAAAATAATCCATTTTGAGTAGAGCAGAATCACAGATTCATTTAGGTTGGAAAAGAAATCATTGAATAGTCCAACCCATGACCAAACACCACCTTGTCAACTAGAGCATGGCACTGAGGGCCATGTCCAGCCTTTTCTTACACACCTCCAGGATTCCACCACCTTCCTGGGCAGCCCATTTCAATGCCCAGTCACCCCTTCTGTGAAGAAAGTCTTCCTAATGTTCAACCTAATCCCCCCCTGGTGCAACTTAAGATTTCAGAACAAACTTTTTGAGACCCTTTCGCACACTTCTTACAGGAAGTACAAATAACTAAGACATCAGGTTGCAAATTACAGAGGCACCAATAATTTTCTGCCCCATAGCCCAGTTAGCTGGGTACTTCACCTGCATGAGAGAGAGAGTTGTCCTCTCTGTGTGAGATAATATCTCGAGACCAAACCACTGTGTTATGGGCTGTGCAGTCTTCCCAGTCCTAGCTGTGTGGCACGTCTGTTTGATCTGCCTCTCAATCATGTGCAGCTCAAGATTGAAAGCCAGGCTACTGCTGCATAGGAGTCCCTGGACGAATCTCACTCCCTTTGGATAATGTTCCATCTTTTATTTTAAATAGTTAAGTGGTCGTTGGAAGCAAGGCAAATCTTCTAACTTCTTGTCAAGAGAATCACTGAGTCAGAATCTGCCTTAGTATTCCAGTTCATGAAGGAATATTTAGGTGTTTTGAACCAAGAGGTGCTATCTCAGAAGCAGAATCCATCTTCTCCCATCCTTGACTATTAGGTAAATGCTTTGCAATTCACCACATAAGTAGTAATTTTATGAAACTCATGGGGAAATATTTTTTCTTTTCATTATCTTCCTTAGGGTTTTTTTTGTTTGTTTGTGGGTTTTTTGGTTTTTTTTTTTTAAGGAACAAAAAAATCAACATTTGCACATCCTTTGGGAGAAATTACATTGGAAAAGAAACTCTTTGCCTAATCATGAAAAATCAAAAAGAATACTCAGGGTAAACTGAGTGAAGTTCTGTTGAATAACAGAAGTTTTTCTTAAGTTGTAATAATCCCTTCTAAAGTTAAAAAATTCTAATATCTGGTGAAGCCAGACTGAGCCTGGGGCTACTTTAAGCTGTATTGAAAACCACAGCCTGAGGTGCAAAGTTGCTCAGAGCTCTTCTCTACTTCTTGCACTTGGTTCATGAAATTATTCCCAGGGAGGAATGACCCACCTCTTCCTTAATCATCACAACAATGTACATGAGAGCAGAGCCTGACTGCCAGTTTTAAACAGGAATTGTTGGAAGGTTTCCATTGTCTCCAAGTTCTTCTGTCCTTTTTGTTAACACAGGAGGAAAAAAAAAATGTAGTGAGGAAAAATGAAAGGCATAGGCAATAATGCTTCTGGAAAGGCAGAATTTTTATTAAGATCATAGCCTGAGTTAAGTGGCTCCTTCTTTGACAGCAGCCATACTGCTGGTCTTTGAAGGGCAAGAAGCTGAACTTTCAGGGAGCCAGTGAGGAAATGCTTCAGAAAGAGTGGTAGTGATAGCAGCTATCTGAGAGATTAACTGCAGTAAATGGTCCTCAAAGAACTGGCCTCCATCTGTTTTCAGCATAGCTATTATCTTTCTTTTGCATTACTTAAAAATTGCTTTTACAAAAAGAACAAAATGACTTGAGGCTTTTTGTTGGGTCCCAGAGCTTTACAAGTGAATAGTTCCACAGCAAATATCACTTACCAGTGGAGCTTTACTTCAGAGGAAAATATGTTTCCTTAAGACTGATAATAAATACCCTTCATATCATTGTGACTGATAAGTCAAATCAAGCCTGAGAGGTGCATTATGTTCTGCCTTTGCAGACATTTTGCTTTTCAGAGCCAGAAAGGATTGATGTTTCTGTTGGGTCACTGCTGAATAGCTAACTGTACAGAAACACTAAATTTTGGGTTGCCACTGAGGACAGAGAGGAAAGAACAGTAAGAAAGGAACTACATGGCAACAAGAAGCATGAATGGTGTTTACATGAAACCTTGTTTCATTGTTTAGTGCAAAATAAAGTATTAATGATAAGAGAATAATAATAAGCTTCCCCTGATCGCACATGTGATTCACAAAAATGACAACCAAAATTCATAAATATAATGATTTGATGCCTATTTTGTTATTATAAGAAGAAGGTGCTCCTACTAGAAAAAAATGGTGACATTCTTGCTCTGTCTGAACTGGGCTGAAATCTTTCTGTTCTCATTAGAACTCCAGTGAAAAACAATGTGTAAAAAATAATAATAATGTTATGAGAAATCTAGTTTAATAGCTTTCTAACATAAATCTCAGCATAATTAAGAAGAATGCGACTCAAGGGCTCACGATTTCTCATGTTAGAAAAGCATTGCAGGCTGGTATTTTTAACAAGACTGCTGTTCATGATTAATAATATCTGTTGTTAGATATATGCACTTTAGATATATTCACTGCATCCTCACACTGACTTGCAGCTCTTGAACAAGGGTCAACTTTACCAGGCAGCTTTGTTGGATAATGGCATTAGGATTTACTAATCAGCACAGCTCTGTCATCCTTATATTCTGATTAAAAGTAGCCTTCAGCTTCTGGACATGCGACTTCTGCCCCCGAGGGGCTGTGCTGGGACGAGAGATCCATCAGTAATTCTCCACAATACAGAGAACACTGCTACAGCAAGGCTGAGTGCTAAGAAGTGTGGAGCAATTTTTATAAAAGTGAACATTTATTTACTTGTTTTTATAATGCACTAGCACTCCTCAGCTGCATTCACAGAAATCCTGTGTTGTTTGGACTTAGTTCAATTAGACTTATTCCTGATTAATGTTCTCTTCTATATTCATTGCTGGAACTTAGATTTTTTTCCATTCGGACACACTAAATCAGATATTATTCACTATTAGTGGTTTGTTACAGTTTTCATTTGCCTATTATTCTATCTTATTTTGCTGTAGTATGCACATTTTAAAGTACACCTCTATGTAATCTGCAGGATAGAAATTAAAATGATTGCACAACTTTATATTATATGCTATGAGAGACAGAAAAGTTAAGATAAAATTTTCAGTTTTCGTACCTATTTTTATCACAGCCTTTTCATATATGCTGACTTTCCCAGAGTTTTCTGAAGTCAGCAGTTCTTCAGAAAGATTATTACCTTAAAAAAAAAGATAAGTTAGTTATTCGTGTGTGCGCTGTAAAATAATTTACATGTACTAGACACTTTACTATCCCTTCCCTGTTTAAACACCTTTGTTTTGTTCATTTTTTTATATGGGAGTCACTGCTAGAATGTTCTCTTGGAAACTGCTTTATCATCTACAAGTCATAATTTGGACATTTGATCTCTGCTTAGCTTGTCCTAAACTAATAGAAGCTCCAACTCCTGCCACGTTGCCTTTCAAATTTTTCCTTTTTCTGTGTCTGATCATTCAGATAACCTCAGTACAAATTATCACTTATATGATTAAAACAATGTCTTTGAATATTGTGATTTTTTTAAATCTAAATGTCATATAGTGATTTATGCATCTATAAATAGAAACATATCCATCATCTACCTGAAATACTGGTTTTATTTAATGAATACAAGCTGGCAGCTGATTAAAACAAAACATAAAGAAGAAATTCTTCTCTGCTTTGCTGGCCTACTCAGAGGGAAATTTTTTCACAGGGCTTTTTTATTGTAAAATCTGTCATCATTCACTTCTGTTGAAATGTACTGTCTGTTATTATCCTTCCCCACGTGGCTTTACCATAGTTAGGACTGTTTACTGATGAAATAATAATCTGCAGAATAGTTATGCTACTTACATGGTATGGTAAAAAAAGAGGTTGCACGAAGTGAAAATACAAGAGTATGTTTCCAACAGACCTCACTATTTCACCTATACACCTGAATGATGCAATAGGTGTTAGACATTTCAATGTGAAATACTAGGTTAAAGGATTTTTTTCATGTTAATAATTATGGAAGCCTTTATTTAGTTTTCCAGACTGATCTTCACATAAGAGAATCACAGTGGTCCATCCCAGCTTTGAAATATAGCAGATTTTTTTTCTGAAAGTGGAAAGGACTTCAGCTGAACTCCACAAGATTATAGCTTGTTCACGAGAATACAATTTTGAACATCAAAACTTGATTATTACTGCTTTCCTTAAGTCATGAGCTTTCTGTGGCTTATACAATAAGTGTTAAAAGTGGAATGGAATGGTCTTTTTTTCTTATATTTAAACCAACATTTTGTTTTCCTCAATAAAACCCTTCTATTATTATTTTGAAATTAGTAAGACAGTAGGATCCATCAACAGATTGTTCCCATGCTTGCTCATGACTTTGCAGAGGCTCTGAATCTGCTTTCAAGGAATTTACTGCAGAAATGTACAATTTAGAGAGCAGAAAGAATGTGAGGTTTAAATCAAGTTCAGTGGATAGATGCAGGAATAGAAAATGATCTTAAGAAATAATTGAAGCACAGAAGAATCTCAGCTTGTTTTGGGGTGGCTGTGGAAGGGTGCTTCAAACAACCCTGAACCTCACTCTTAGATGCCGGTCAATATTTTAGACTTTGTGCCTTGTACCAGCTGTTTGTGGTTGTGCTTAGCTTTGAACTAGGAAGCCAAACTCTTACAGGTAAGGAAATGTCACTATGTAGATCCTGTGGAAGATCAGTAAGTCATCTGCTGGGGTCCTTTCTCTGGGATCTCTCAAAGGTCAGACCTGGAATTCATGTGAGGAGAACAAGTGAAAGGGAGATTGGATTTGCAGGCTGCAGTGAAATATCTCTCACTGTTTAGAGGACCTTTTTTCAGCAATTCAGCTGATGCAAAAGTCAACATTTTAAAAAAAAATAATTGGATGATTGTGATGTGCTTCTGTTTCCCAATAATTTTAGCTTTCTTCAGTGGCTTGTATTAAAAGAATTGATGGCTCCAGCCAGATGAATATTTGCTTTAAAAAAACCTAACTTATACAACATGGAATGTGATTGCCTTTCTAATCACTGTTCTTTTAGCGGGAGGCTCTGGCTCATGGCTCACCACAGCTGAAGTAAAATACACTGACTAGTACTTTGCACATTTCCAGCAGCACACATCTAAAGAGCTGCACCATCCCTGCTGAACTTCACCTCTACAGGCCTTGTGAGAGCATCTCATGTTGGGCAGGAAGAGTGTTCCACTACTGCTCCAGCTTTCACCTGACAAATATAGTTACTTCACTAAAAATGAGGGACTTTTTGCACATACAGCCAGATCCCTTTTTGACAAGAAGAGTCACACTAATTTGAAGACAACAGCTTTACAGGTCTTTTGCCTTGTGCAGGCTGTTTCTGTAAATATCCCTGTCCCCAGCTTCATATTTGACCCCCAAGGGTAAATTATGGGAAATTTCCCAGCAGCTTTGGTACTTGGCTGCTCTCCAGGGTCAGCCCACCAAAACTGGGGAGCAGGGTTTACCTGTGTGGGCCAGTGCTGGGCACAGGCATACAGAGGGTGCTGGGAAGAGGCCTGGCTGGAACGCCAAGCTGTTGGGCTGGGGCTGTGGCAGGAGATGCCCTGGCATGATGTGGCCATCACGGGGTGTGAGCTTAGAGCAGCCCCACCCAAGGGGGGTCTTATAGGCCAACCCAACCTGGCACCATCTACCTCAGGCTCTGTCATGGCCCCTGGCAGGGCTGGCTGGTCATCCACATCCATGCCAACCCCTAGCCAAGTGTTTGAGGCAGGTGGCAGAGCCCCTGGGAGTACACAGAGAAGGCCCTGGCATGACTATTGCCTCTCCTATGTTACTGTACATTCAAGCATCCCTTCTTGAAAGGGCCTCTTCTCCCAGATAAAAAGCTACAGCACCTTTGTAACCCTCTTATCATCATGAGATGCCTTGATCATCAGGGTTGAAAGGCTGTGACATTTAGAACAGGGATGTGCTGACCCTGGTTTGCACGTAAAGGATCAAATCCCATCTGCCAGAACAGTGTCTGTGACCTGTAGTTTCCATCTCTCCAGACTGCAAAGGGCAAAGATGACACAGTTAATCCAACTGCCTCTCTTCTATAATTTTACCTATGAGGTTCTGTTGTGATTGTCTACTTAGTGGGATTCACAACCCCCAGAGAAGTCTGTATATGCACACCAAAAAATCCACTGATGTGCACCTTGTTTAAACAAGTATGGAGTATGAAAATATCAAATCATACTTTCTGGTATATACTTTGTAGTTTTTATTATAAAATATAGCAATTTAGATTACTTTGTTGAAATACTAAAGGAAGATATAAGGAAGAAAATTAATAATGCAACTCAAATATTTTCACCAGAAGCACGACTAGTACATATAGTTTTTTGCTGCTGAAAAGCCACTGTATCTGAGAACTCTCTATATGCTGTGCTACATAGAGAACTTGATAAAAACAAGAAAAAACAAAGCAAAAAGTTGCAGTCAGACTTGATTTAGAAAAATTCCCAGGTTCTTTTCGTGCATACAAACCTCTTCCATAAGGAGTTAGAAATGACAAATGGAGTTATTATTTTAAGAAGAGGTTTGATAGAATCACCATCCGTGTTAAACCCAGGTAATTAACACTGGGGTCTTAAATGTAACCCAGGTGATTAACAATGGGTTCTTAAATCTACCTAGGTTCTTAAGAGTTACATTTAAAAAGTGCAGGATCCTGGGGACTTTTGAGAACAAGTGATCATTTAAGTAATTAAATGTGGGATTAGAAACTTATGGTTAGACATTCAAGCCTGTAAATCTTGGCCTGCGATTAAATACCTTCTAAATAATTTCATTATTATTCACAAGTGATAAGTCCTTAAGATGGAGGTATTAAGCCAGTTCCTATTGCCTGTTCCTGAACCAGCTTAAGCTCTGGGAAGTGGAAATTATTTTTGGACAGTGTGTTGTTTTCTCCCCACATGGAGATATGGCGACAGAAAACTGAGTCAGTATAACAAAAGCTGACAAAAGCAGCATGAGAAAGAGAAAAGAAGGGACAGAGGGGAAAACAAATTCAGAGAATGTGAGGAAAGGCTGGCAGTAGAAGATACAGAGTGAAATTCTGTCAAAAGAAAAATATATTGAGTATCTGTCTCTGGGTAGTTCTGTGTGTGCAGAGCTTTCATCAGTAATAGAGGGCACAGACTTCCATTTCAAGTTTGATACAGCCCTCAGAACCCTTTCCACTAAAGTCAGTGAGTTTGGGATTAAGCACTTAGGGGGAAGACTGGTTATGCTTAAAATGAAAGTTTTAGGTTTTGTTGTTTTTTGGTTTTGTTTTTGTTTTTTTTAAGAAAGGAGTCTGAATTATGGAAGAAAGTTTTAGTAAACTCAGAAAACTCACTGAGCTCTCAGAGTCCCCAGAATTTAGAGTCACCTTTAGACCTCACACTTAAAAAGGGAGAAAAGTAGCTTATCTTAGAATTTAAATGAGTTCAGTAATTGCTCAGGATGCAGAATGTAACACAAGATGTATTACAAACAAGCCAGCAAAGCAGTTTATTACACCGAGAGTGTGCAGGGGATTAAAAAAAATACAAGGGAACCCCTGATTGCTATTGTGCTTGGGGATTAATAGAATACAAAATAAAGTTGCAATGTTTTAATTGTCTGAATCCAGCATATTAGCATTTGAAATACACAGCATTCATAATTTCTGCTGGAAACACCAAAAAATAAGTAAACAAGACTTTGAAGATAAAAGGAATTTAAGTACTTTTTAAAAAATATTTTTCCCCTTTCTTTCTGTTTCTGATGTTATAATTTTCTTGTATTTACCAGCCTTTTAACATGGGTAGTTGGTGCTTCAGAGATTTCCAGCAATAGCTCTTAGTTGTGCCACTCAGTCTCACTGCCTGAACTTATCCCTTCCAATGGAATCTTGAAGCCCAGCTGAAATATTCTTCTATTTACCCATTGCCAATGGGCCTTCTCATTCCTTTCCTTTGTCACACTCTCCTCCAGAGCTGTCACTTACTGCCTGCTTCCTGCTGGGTGCTGAGATATTGCCAATGGGGAGAGGGCTGCAGCCCCCACCTCTGTGAGGAGAGGCCAGAGTTGCTCCATGTGGGAAACAGCTGGGTCCTGTCAGCTCCTGTTGGACCCACTGCTGGACACAGGGGTGGGGCACCTTGGGGAAAATCTATTTAGAGAGGTCAAAATGTTGTTGAGGAGTGAGTGAAAAAGTGTGAGAAACAGCCCTATGGGCCCTGGGAAGGAGGGGGGAGGAGATGCTCAGGGTGCTGGAACAGAGATTTCCCTGCAGCTCCTGGAGACACCGCGGTGGAGCAGGTGGCTCCCTGCAGCCAGCTGGGAGGAACATCCCAGAGTGGATATCCACACTGCCAACCATGGAGTGCTGTGTCAAAACAGATACCCACACTGCAGCACATGGAGCATCCCAGAGATGCCAGAGAAGGGGACAGGCTCTGAGGGAAGCTGCAGCCCAGGGGGGCCCATGCTGGAGCACTGAAAAACTGTGTGGAGGAAGAAGCATCAGAGATGAGCTGACTGAAATTTATGGGCTGAGCACAGACCCCAAACCCATGCTCTCTGTACCCTATTGAGGAAGAAAGGGGTGGGAATTAAGGACTGAATTTGAGCCTGGGAAAAAGAGTGAAGGGTAGGAGGAAAAATGCTGTTTTAATTTTGTCTTAATTTCTCGCCATTCAAATCTATTTTAATTGGCAATAATCTTTTTTTTTTTTTTTTTTTTTTTTTACAAATCAAGTTTGTTTTGCCTGTGAGGTAAAGGATAAGTGACCCCCTCTTTTTATCCTGAGCCATAAACTTACTCATTTTCTCCCCTTGTCTTGTTGTGGAAGGGAGTGTGGGGAATAAAGTCTGGGTGGGCATCTGGCGGTTGGTCAAGGTCCATTCAACACACTATTTTACAGTCGGACACATAAGCAACATATATTGGGAAAAAACAAGAGTACACATCTTGCAGGAGAACTTCTGTGCCCCATTTTAGTCACAGAAAAAGTGCAGGAGATAGAGATTTAAAAAAAAGAAAACAAGTTCAGATTGCATTGTCCATCAACAAAAGCGACATGGCATGGGCTCCTGCAGTGTGTCTCATTGCTGCATTGTGATGCAGCTGCCCACCCTTATAGACCAAGGTCAAATCTGATATTGACAACAATTTTGCTGTTGTCCTCCTCAGAGCCTCTTTCAAACTTGAGCATTCTTTAAACTTGAGCATGCAGGCATTGCAGCTGCTCTTTCCTGCATCCAATGACCTCTGTACATTCATACTTTTCTATCATAATCTATCTGCTGGCTCTTACAACATGCTGCCATGAGCTTACCAGTATCCAGAATTCATCATGTTTTCCTCAATCAGAGAACAGTATTTTACTATTTATCAAGAATCAGTCTTCAGCACTCTAGTTCTCTGTTACCTCATTTCTGCTGGTATTTTCAGCTAATCACTTTAAAGTCCTGTAGTGATTGAATATATGATTTTTCTCTTAAGGCATCAGATATTCCATTATACCAAAGTACTCTTGTTTAACTGGGAAACTATGCTGGCTGCTGAGTCTCAAATACTCCTCATCTGGAAAATACATGTCCAGCAGCCCTCATAGGAAAACCCGATTTCCTATTTTCTGAAACGCATGATGATTTGGAAACTGCATTAAATGCAAATGGAATTTAAAAATTTCTCAATAAATGTAATTGTAAGAAATGTAATTCACAGCTTCTCCTACTATCTTTAGACTGTTGTTACTTATCAGCAGGGATGTGGATGTATTTAATGGGAACAGACAAACTAAATGACTTTGAATATTTGCTCTCTCTGACAGAGTCATAATAAAAATTATTAAGATATTTTGATGATTTAAGTGTCCCAAGGTTTGTAGCTAGTTACAGTAACTTGTTCAACATATTCAATCTTTTTTCATATCCCAAAAAATTTCAAATTAAACATTATTTTCCAAAGTATTTATATTCAATGACAGGTGAATAGGAAAGTTTGATTGTATTTGACTAAGTTTTGCCAGTTCATAATGACTTGCTATTGCAAGTTGTTAGGATACACTCCATCAGTAGATTCAGTACTTCCATAATATCTCAGTGATTATGTTTCCCAAAGACTCCAAAAATATGCTTATCTCAAGTATTCTGAATAATTTTTTCCCTAACACTTAATTGGAAATGATCAACACCTATGGTTTGTGTAGGAAATTGCGACTTCTTTTCTCATCCCCCAAAATATCACTTGCAAATCCCCTAAGACAATTCTCAAATACTAAAAATTTCAGTGTAGTAATGGTTAAATATTTAATCTTTAAGCTTTTTTTCCAAATGGAAACTTTCTGTATTTGATCATTCAAATGTTTTATTTGAATATATTGAGATGAACTCTGCTGCAAGATAATATAGTCTTGAACTTAATTTTTATTGTGAGCTAAATAACTTTACTGGAATTCAGGTGGAGGTTGGCTGTTACTTGATCCACTGACATTCATGAGCCTCTTATGATGGCATTCAATAGGAAACCTGAACTGCATCATAAGTACTGCAAGCCTGACTGAAAAAAAGGGAACACCTGAACGATTATTATGTGGCACACTGAGAAAATATAATTTAAAAGTCACCCAAACAACAAAGAAGTATTGTTTCAATTTTGGTGATAGGTTGTTGTGAGTTTTTTCATAAATTTGTATTTCTCACAGGTATAATTAAGGAATTCCAGTAGAAAATGCTCTGCAGCCTATATTATTTATATTACTGTTCACCTAGATGCTGAAAAGCTGAAAACGTTGTCTAAAATTTTATTTTGTAAATGTGAAAAATAATAGCAATTAGCATCCCACACAGAAATCCATCCACAAAACAAAAATCCCTGGGGATAACCTTGCAAAATAGTATTTCTCATATGCCAGGTTCCTGGATCATATCTCAGAATACTTTTCTTTGGGAAATACAGTATTTATTAGGGAACAAGAACTAACTATTTATTCTGTTAGATTCTTCAATCACATTTTAGAACATTTTTAAATTTAGTTCTCCACTAATGATGCCTTTTCTCCCCTCTTGCTCCTCTATTTATGTGTTTCCAATCAGTTTTTGTTGTCTTGGGTCAGCAGAGTCAGCAGTTTGGATCAGATAAACTCCAGTGAAAGTGCTGCAAGGTCTCACTTGAGAGCATTCCCATTTCTCATGGTATAAGAATTATAACTTGCATTTAGTACTGCTTTGGGAGGCCTTGCTTGAATCACTGTTTCTCTGTGAAATTTCACCCAAAAGCTCTCAGTCTTAAACCACCGGCATCACAGCCAGATGCATCTTTCTCTCACTTTGTTGCAAATGAACCCCTGCACTTACATGACCAGTCTAAAAGAAATCATGTCTTATGGGTCCTCAAAGAGCACAGATTCCATAATGGATCTGCTCACTCGAGCACTGGTCCTGCCAGCTCACCTGCCACATATTGTGGGACTGAAATTTGTGCCAGGACAAGCTAAGTGCATCTTCCACAGCCTTTTCTTCCTCCTACTATGGCTGTCATTGATTTATTACCCAACAAGTTGAAATAGAAACCAAATCTTCAGTGATTTTTTCCAAAAATTTCAGTTCAGCTGAAAGGCATTTGCACACCTTCTCACTTTGCCCCAAAAATGCTACCAGTGGTTTCTTGCTTTGTGGAACCTTGGACAGGAACAGCTCTGGGCCACTCTTCTCTTTGCACACCAGCATGGATTGTTGTGGAAGCTTCTGAGCTTCAAGGTTCAAGGTGTTATTAATGGACATAAACTGAAAGCTTATGCTTTCATTTCAGATCTAAATTAGATTTGGGCAAACAAAGAAGACAGGGAATACAGAGTTTCCTACATATATGCTCTGTGCCGTTTTATCTCTGTACCTGGCACTGACCTCTGAAACAATCTGAACTAGCTAAGGCTGAATGGACCATTTGCCTCCTACAGTTTTCAGCTGATGTGTTTTTGTATTAGATATGATCCATTTCTGTCATAATTAAAACTTGTTTTAATATTTGGTTTGCTTTCATATTGTGCTTGCAAAATTAATAGCTTTTCACTCTAGAAAAGTGTTAAAGATCTTCAGTTGCAGAGCTTTATGGTTTTAATTCTCCTCCTCCTATTAATGCTGCAGTCCTTTTGACCTACATCCTCATTTCTTCAGATTTTCTGCCTCTTCTTTTTCCTAATGTCAAAAGTTATTTACATTTCTCATCAGTTTTTGAATTCTCAAAATCTGGATTCCTCTTCTTAGTTCCTGGATTCTGCTTGAAAGATCTGCAATTACCCCTTTATCAAGAATTTTCAGTTCTGCTATTAGATGTTGTTACACTAAAAAGATAAGTATCCATCTAAGCAGAAACTGAAATAAAAAGTCCTTTTCAGTCTGGAGGAAAATTGTTTAATCAGAAGTGAATTGTGCTTTGCCTAAAGCGACTCACTCTCATTCTCTTAAAACAGTTTTCTATAGCTGATTTCTCAGAACACACTAGAGCAAGAACATAGACATTTCTCTCAGACAATGCTATGTAATTGCTGTAATTAATAGTGTGATATAGTATGAGAAAAAAGAAAAAAAGCAGTATGATCAAAATTTTATGAAAGTACACAATCCCACAGAATTTGAGTAGCAAATAGGTTTACTCTTGATATTTAAATATTTCCTCCTACCTTTTGCATTTATATACTCTAGCACAGATGTACATTCCACTCAAAATAACCTAAAAAAAAATAGTGAGAAAAATCAGATCTAATTAACTTATAAGCCTTTGGGGGGAGGGGGGGGAGCAATTACTTTACAGTGTGACATGATAACTAGAGTAATAACCCAGAAAACATGATCTTGTGTATTTTCCTTTGCAGATAAATAATGTGTCTGATATTTTTTTCCCCATATGTAATAAAATACCTGCATTAATTCATGTTGACATACATTACTGGGAACAAACAAAAATCTTAATCTTGTGGGAAATGAGCAGACATAACTCACAGCATGTCTGCCAGCTTTAATCTAATTTGAATACCATCTTTGTTAATACTCCCTTGGGGCACACAATTTCAAGCTATCCATTCTGGGTTAAAATGAATAGGGACAGGTTTTGAATCATGTTCTCTGTTTCTCTGCTTGCAGCATATAGAGGAATATGTCCTAGAAATGAATTTATGTAGGATAAATATTTGAGAACACAGTTGTGTGTTCAGTTCCAGAAATTAAATACGAAGAACATATCTCATGAATAGTTCTGTCTGAAGGAGCAACTTCAGCTCATGTACATGTCTTTGCAACTAGCAGTTCTAGCATCATACTTATGGGAAGCAGTTCTAGCATCATACTTATGGGATTTATTTACTCTTTTGCAAAGCTTCCTGATAAATCACTCCTGGAGCTAGCCCACCCAATTATCAGGGTCAAACCCAACGCAGCTAAAAACTCAGATCATTGTAGAAAATGGCAGAACACCAGAGAGAATCGTAGAAGCTCAGTGCTGGAAAGGATCTCAGGTGTTCCTCTTGTTCATCCTGTTGCCCAGGGCATAATCAACTCTGCCAGCGGCACTCTTGACAAATGCTGTTCCAGTCTCTTCTTAAAGACTTTCAATGACCACAGCTTTCCCAGGCAATCCTGTGTATGATAATGGTGGGAGGATTTTCCTCCCACACACCTCACAGCAGCCAATCTGAATCTGCTTAGCTGCATTTAAACTTATTACTTTGTGGCCTACTGTGTCCTCTGAGTTACCTCCAATTAGTATCCATTCATTTTCTGAAAGAATGTTCTACTTCAGCTGAAGCGCTGTCAGTGATAAGCAAGACAGGTTTGCTCTGTGCTCTGGTTTATACACCCTGATAATGTTTGCCTTTTAAACAACAGTGGGAAACTCCTTCAGGTCATGATGCTCCATAATGTCTTCAGACCCATTTTTGAGCAGGACTCCTCCAGCTCTTTGGCTTCCATGCCACATCTATAGCAGCTTGTTGTTCCTGTTCAGATGCTTTACTCCTCATTTGCCCATACTGTTCTCCTAGATCATATCTTCATGCCATTTGCAATTTAATGATCTTGTTTTCCATTGCAGCATTTAGGTATTAATAAAACTTGAAGAGGAGATAGGCAGTAGGAGAACTCACATGACACCCCTTAACATATCCTTCCACACTACCTAGTCAACTCATTTTGCATCCTCCTTGTAAGAATTTCACCACGATTATGTTTCTTTTACAATTTATGGGTAGCTCATGTGAGGATATCAATACTATTATTAAAGACAAGATGGAAGACCTCAGTGACTTCTTTCCTCTCTGTCCAGCCTGACATCCAATGCAGAAGAAAATCAGTTTAGATTGACAACATTTATACTTAGAAGAAAAAACAAACCTGTTGTCATGCTACCTGCCATCTGCATGTCACTTCTTCCTTATTTTCCAGACAGCTGCAAACATTTTATTTTATCATCTCCCAAATAAATATTGCAGAAACATACCATCTTAGTTCTATTAGTTACTTGATCACAGATGGCTTGTTGAGTGGTAAAAAAAGGCATGAAGCACCTTCATGCTCAAATGCACCTACAAGCTATTTGAGTAACATAGAGTAGACCTTGCACTTTCTTTTACAGTTAACAGAGAAAATGAAAAAACTGTTTCCAAGTGTTATACTTAGTCAATAGTAGAATGTGTGCTTTTTTTCCTCAAAGTAATTGCTTGATAGTTGCACCTCATTTCATACCCTTTTTTGCTTTTCTGGTTTTTGTTTGCTTTTTTCTTTCTTTTTCTTTTTCTTTTTTTTTTTGTTTTGTTTTTTTTTTTTTTGTTTTGTTTTTTTTTCCCCTTACAATTACATATTCCTGCTATTTCAAATTTAATTTTTGGCATGATATCCACCATCTACCAGTCTTTAAAATTCCTTCTTTGAGGTGGAGTCAATGAGGATTTTATACTTCAACCAAGTTTATTTCTTACAACAATTTTTACTTCTCTGCCTAGAGTAAAATTATGACCCTTGTATTTTTCCTTTAGTTTTTGCTTTATCTCTTAATCCTTGTTCTAATTAGACAGTGACTACAAATTCTCAGCATTGAAGTCTACCTAATATTTTATATAACACTTTCTCTCCCTAATGATTTCCATAGAAACAGTTCCATGGTCATTCTTCGTCATTCTGAAAGTAATTGCATTTTCAGTCCCTTTTTCTGTATGCTGTTCATCAGCATATATAAATAAGTAGTCTGAGCTTTTATTTCCTTTTTCTTGTCTTTTGATCTTATTGTTTATAATCCTTACCTCCTCCCACTCAAGATATCTTGATACTCTTATTCAAATTTCTCTTTTAATTCCGAATTATGGACTTCTGTAACTCACACTGTCTTTTCCCCTCCAATCTCTGTTTAAAGCTTTTCTTAACAGATAAGTAGTAGCCTTATAGAAAACTGTGTTCTGTGTTCATGGGCTGTTCATGTACAAGAGTATGTGGAATATCATCTCAGTGATCACAGGAGACGAAGGTGTCCTGGTGTCCTGGAATATGTGTATTACTTCAGAATACCTAGATTCCAAAACCTTGTAATCTTTAACTAGGAAAACAAAGACATATTCCATACAAGCCTTCTGCCTTTCCAGATTGATTCCCATTTTTGATCCATCTGAGACTGGTCCCTGAAAGTAACTATATGGCACAAATAGAAGGGCTCATGGAGTCGTGATCACTGTGAGAGATGAACTTCACTCACTTTATAGTAATTTGTAAGAACTGAGTTCTTTGGAATCAGAATGCTCCACATGTCAGCTGGAGTAGGCAGATGAGGCCTTTAGGAGGAAATTTTCAACCTCTGCTACTTTTTTCCTTTTTCTTTGGAATGGACACTGTGAACATTACAGATCTAAGTGCCTTTTATTCCACTTCCTATGACATTTGACCATGACTTGCTGTTAGAACACTGTCCTGTTCTTGACCTTGATAGTGAAAGAGCATCAATTTCCAGCTGAGACCAGCAGCCAGATTATCCCTGACAGAAACGCCATTTCATAGCTGGTGCTGTTATGGACCCTGACATGCAAATCTTCCATTGATTCTGGTCAATGCTGTTGTGGCACAGGTGGTCTCTACATTTTAACAAACAAGCAAGAGAAAAAAAGATAACAAGAGTGAATGAATAACACAGCTGTGTGGTTTTGTTTTTTTTTTTTTTCCCTAGAATTTTAATAAAATAGGAAATACAAAACCACAAAAGCTGCAACAGTGAAATAATTAGCTAACACCCCTCCCAACAAACACACACAAATTTCTGCATGTTTATTTCAATTGCTAGTGAAAAGAAAAAGACCAGCCTGTCTCTTGTTCCATCTCTTCCAGGACATAAAATAGCAGTTTAGGAATGGTCAGTTCTTCTCCATTTGAGTTGAGTTGTTAGCCTTTGAGACTGCTGTAATGCTGACACAGCAGAAGAATAAAGTAAAGGGAGAAAACTTGGCCATTTAGTGAGGCAGAGTCCTTTGGAGAACTGAAACACAAACTCCTGAAAATGCTCTGGACCTTAATAGCCTTTGACTGGAATTGACATCTTTGATGGTCAGATCTCCATGACTCAGAATGTTATGTGCTCTAAAAAACGTCACTGGGTCTCAGTGACAGACAGAATTTGATTTCTGAAGTTTCCAAGTTCAGTGGAAAATATGGGGAAACAGTGAGAACTATTCTAAATCAATAGTCATAATTCAAGCCTTAATATTTGCATACCTTTTTGAAAATTTCGATGAGGCCTAACCTCATGGTTCTTGGCCTTTTATGAAAACTTAGATTCTCAAGTTAAAGAAGCAAAAGTATTGGATCTTCTTCCAGTTGTGGCTATCATTACACTAACATAAAAAAGTTAATTCCAGCAAAATTTCAGTCTGCCTTCTAAACAATGCAAAATACCAGCTGTATGTTGTGCAGTGGTATTCATCAGCTGTGAAAATGATTTTGCCTTTGAGCACTTTTCTCCCATGAACTCTTCCTTTCAGAAATAGTCAGAAATCAGTACATATGCAGAATAGATCCTTAAAGAGATATTCTAAAACTGAAAGAAAACATGAATTTCAAAGAAGAATGCCCTTATGCCACTTTGACAATACATGGAGAGTATAATAAAGTCTTTTTCAGATTCTAACTTATTCTGTGATAACATAGGTCATAACATAAGTTGAACTGAGTGAATTACTGTATAAAAGAAAATCCTCCCTCATTCTAATGATTTTCATAGATTCAGAATGATTGATTGTTTCCTTGGTTTGAAGAATTTTTTTCTGTATTACACATGTTTTTGAGTGAAGTTAAAAGTCATATAAACTTATTGAAAATCAGCATAATTATGATATTTTGAGACCAATTCTTCTGACATGCACAAACCAGTCCAAATTTGAATGGTCTTTTGGGGCCTGATTTATTAACATAATAAAATGAAATCTTTCTAAGCTCATTGACAGTTATAAATATGAGAAAGGTATCTTTTATTTGTACGGCTAGCTCACTGTATGTAAACAAGATAACCTGTGGGGTTTTTTCTTATCAGAGATGCCATCTCTGTCTCTCTGTCATTGAATCAGACATAGAAGCTATATATTGCATGCATTTTTTGGATGAAGCATTTTAAAGCATTCTGTATGTAACATTTTAAAGACCAAACATCTATAGCTACAAAAGAAGATTCTATCAAGAATGTACTAGACTTGGTATATGTAATCTACCTTTGCACATCAGTTTCCAAGGTACAGGAGTTAGGAATATTTCTGTCCTACTACAATGACAAAATCATAGCAAACTCAATGAGACTATGTATTTATTAAAACAGGTCACACTTCAAAACACAGTTACAGTACATAATGGATTTACCATGAAAAGGCAATTTGTAACATTCAGCTTTCCAATTTTTATATATTCAAGACAACTGTGAATGAAAATTAAGCACTTACTATATGTAATCTTGGAATTTGCATGAAGTTATGCTTAAAAGCTGAACAGTAACATCTCCAAGATGAAGCCTGTAATTTTAAAAGTATTAGTAGTGAGTTAATTTGAAATATGCTTTTCTCACAAAAGAATTTTCTAAGCTCTTGAGGGGCAAAATTAAATTTCTGGCCACTGTTTCATTTGCATTTCCATATGCTGACAGTTTCCATAATTGAATTATTTCTAAAATAAAGAAGACAATCATATTTTATTTAAACAATGGGAAGTAGAAAGACTTATAAAGAAAATATCTACTTTAGAAAGTCTACAGTACGAAACTGAAAATAAAAACCAGCTTTCAATTCCAATTTTCTAAGAAAATTCTCTGTAGATAAATGTTATCTGTTTACATTCTGGTAAACTTACTTTGGAACAAGGTGTCTCATAGTGTTCAGCACTTCCAGGTCTTTTAAAGTATATGTCATAAAAAATAGTATGTTTGAGAATGAGTGGCCAGAAAGCCATATCAGGGCATTTTGACATTTGGGCCTCTTTGGCCCATTGCACAACAAACTCCAACTGCTTTCTTCCATTCCCTTTGGTCTGCTGCTTATGGCAGCCATCCCACAGTTCTGGATGCTCAAACAGCCCCAGCACAGATAATCTTCAAGGGCTGGCTTCTCTTCCCCACGTTTTCACTGATTTCTGATAAAACAATGAGTCTTTTGTCTCATCCCATTTCCTCTTGCAGACCTGGATTATAATCCAAATCATGCAAGGTTATTAGACCTATGTTGTGGTACTTTCTAAATGAGTAAGTAAATTTTTTGAACTATACATTATTTTACTCATGGAAACATTTTTTTTAAATACAAAGTGAGTTGAGATAAAAGAAAAAGGGAATGAAAACAAAAAAGAAGGTAAGTTTTGCCATGAGGGGGATCACAGGACACTAAACACTTAGCAGACTTTGAAGTGAGACTTTGCACTAGTCTCACTAGTTTCTCCATATAGTCAGGAAAGAGCAAAATACTCAAAGATATTTACAGCATTCTGGAAAGGTTCTAGCTAATCTGATCCTAAAATCCCTCAGTGATGAAACCATAAACTCCTTAGCTCTATTGTAGCTAGAAGTCTTGACATAATAGTGGCATAATAGTTACATTTTAGCTCTTAAATTCTCAGGTTATGGGGACCATTATAATTTAAATATGGTATGAAATAAGTTTAGTTGAATAAGAAACTTAATTTCTTTCTCTTCGTCATTAATTCTGCATGTTAAAATATGACCATACTAAATAATGCAGTGAGCTCACTCTGACCAGGGGATGTTCTGAAGGACTTTAGCTAGAGTGTGTCTGAAAGTTGCATCTCCACATTATACAGAAAGCATATAGACTTATAAGGGCTACTTATTTGAGAAAGGATCACTTTCCTGGCTATAGCGACACTTCCTGGAGTCTAATTTGGGAATAATGGGCATAGACTTGTGTTTTCTCCAAAGGTTTTCTATTCATTTCCATAATTAGCACAAACATAATCACTACAGGAGGATGTTATATTTTTTCTTGGCCTTCCCTCAGCCCTTCAGTCTCTTATATAATCAGATCTTTTCTTGCTGATGGTGTTTTTGCAAGAAATATTGTGGTACTGGCCAATCTTTTAAGAAGGAGACATTGTTGTAACACTAAGGGTGGAATTCTGTTCAGCTTCTCTGTGTTATAAACATATTTATTTAATGTTATGTCTTACATAGTGGGAGTCCCAACACTACATTATTCGTGACAGGAATGGCCAGCATTTTGCTACCATAGTGAAGTATCATCCCTTCAGTTCTACCCTGGAATTGCACTCTGCAGAAACACAAGTAATCTGGTGATCATAATGGATTGGATGGATGGATGGATGGATTCAGTGCATTATAAAGTCTGCAGTCAAGTGGAGGATCACAGAAAGAAAATGTTGAGAGTACATGGCCTATGCATGCCACAACAGAGGAAAGTGGTCTAATGGGTAATGGTATGAGATGAACGAAATCTAAGTTTGTGCTAGTTTGAAAACAAACCAGTGGGAGACTGCAAGTCAGAATTATAATTTAATAGGAAAACTAAAATAAATGCAATAGTGCAGGAACACTGACAGAGTCAGGATATAGCCTGACAGCCTGTTACTCAGAATGGTGGCAACAGTCCAGATGGTCGTCTTGAAGTTGTGATCCTGTAGAAAAGGGTCTGGTTTTCACCTGAAGGTCTGGTGGTGGCTCTTATCCTCTGGGAATCCAGTTAAGTAAGGACTGGTCATGCTGTTCCAAACTCCAGATTATATCCAGGTGGAAATGCTTGGCTCCTCCCACTGTGAGAAGCATCTCACAATGGGCTGATGTGATTCCGTGAGTCGTGCAGTGGGTCCTGGATTGTCCATTAACAGAGACAGACCCAGGAGGGAATTATCAGGGATGAGCCATGGTAGGAGATAACAAACACTGCCCCAACTGCTTTAACAGCATGTGAAGGTGATAATAGAATACACGCTTTTTTTACATCTTACATTGTAACCTAGGACGAAGTGACACGTGGATGGTAAATTTCAGCTCTACTTATATGTTTATATTAGGAAATATATTGCAAAGAATCCTCTCTCACCATGGCAGTCATAAGAAAATAATCTGGTATGAAATGATCCAGACTTAGAATCAACACAGAATAGGGTGTCCCTTGTCCCTTTGATACAAAGTCAATCAGTTGTTACACCCCATTCAATTACCATTGAGCTGAAGTCAGTGAGTTAATTTGGCATAATTTTCTTTTTTGTTACACTAAGTAGACTTCTCTCTGTGTAACATTTTCTCCAGCCCTTAAATAATTTTTTGTCCTGTTTTTACACAACTTTCTTTGATTTTTGAAAATAGGGACAATTGGCAAAAAACCCACAACAAACCAAACCAGCCATACAGATTCAGAAGGAGGTTAGGGGAAAATTGAGTTGCTGTTCTACATTAGTGAGCTGCAGTGTGCCAGTGTTAGGTGCGCAGAGACTGTTGACTGTGTCATTTTTGGACGGAAAAAATTGACATTTCAGTTTTGTTCTTTCAATCACCAGTTAGTTCCTGGGTTCCTCTATAAGTATTTGATAACAAAGAGAGGCACATGGAGAGAAGGGGTTACTGATGAAGAAGTCTTCTTACAAGGATGTGCATGCACGTCTCTGCAGCATATGTGTATTGCGTGGGAGGCGCTGTCCAACTGCAGCTAACCCACTAGTTCAGGATAAAAGAGAGGCTAAAAAGCTAGGTCTACTCATCCATTCCCGAACTTTGAGGGTTATATTATTTTTCTGGTTGGTTTCCTGAGAAAAATAATGAAAATTAAGTGGTGCCATCACCCTTTTAATGTCTTTTAAATGCCATTACAAAATTTATTTCTCCAGTTTTAAGTAATTAAAATCAAAGTACGCAACCAGATAATTTTTTAAGATTGATTTATTGATTTCAGGGCTCAAATATGAAATGAGTTTTAAGATTTTATCTTGAATTTTTTTTCTCGCATTTACAACTTTGTCTAAAGGTTCATGGGAAAAAAGTTACCTTGTTTTGTCTCAGGGCATGATTATAAATCAATGAAAAATAATACAGGAATTTCTATTTTAAAGAAAGAAGGGTAATACTACATTTTTCACATCTGCACCAATGATTTTATACCTCATTACTATGCAATGTCATCCCTGCTCACTTTTGTAAATAATGCTGCTTGAAATATTCTTGATGTTAATCAAAACACTTGTCTTGTTCATGTCTATGGCAGGAAGTGTTTATGATTGGAAATAGCTTTAAATGTTGACCATACCTCTTATTATTTCCCTCTTTATCTTCCTCTCTTTTCTTCCTGTCCATCTCAGTACACACACACAAAAAGGAATTCTACCAGATTTTGAGATGCAAAGACAGAATCACGAGCAAGCTAAATAAGTTCTGTATGTCATTTTAAAAGACACAGCTGTATTTGCAAAATAAATACCTGTATTCACAAGTGTTTTGTCCAAACAAAACATGAATACAAGGCATGACAGACCCAGTGAAATAATAAAGGAGGTACATATGGCACTTACAGAAGAGTTTGATGTTCGGCCAGCATGTCAGAAGAAAGAAATTGAAAAATAACAGATCTATCAGCTTATTTAAATACTGCTCATGGTAATTAGCAGTTTGACATTGTTTTCTGAGAGACACTGTGCCTACCAGCCATAGTACAATACAAAAAACCCCATGTAAAACTCAAGGGAAGTAAAATATTGTCAAAAAGGAAAAAGGGTATATAGATAACATTAATTCATTCTCATGGAAAGAAGACATTAACTTTCAACTCCTACATCTCTTAAAAACAAAAACGTAAAAGAGAAAAAGTTCTAGGTTTTTTTCACTCTTGACTGATATGACTTATCTTCACCCTTTGAAATACTATTTTATTACATTTATATATAAAACCCCCTACACTTTTTAGAATTAAAATTATGACTTTTTCTGTGCCAATCTTTTGCTATCTTTACACCCTTCAGAGCTGTAATCTTATTAGTGATTGCTTATGGAATTACTTTACAGCACTGCTCAGCAAAACAGGATGCACAGATGAAATGACTTATGAGGGAGATAAGAAAATCATAACTTGCTTGATGCAAGAAGTTATTGGCTTAATGTGGTGTCCTACTCTTGACTTTTCTTTATTATCATGTCACCCGTGCTTCCCAGACCGAACGACATTTCCCTATGTGTACCAGACAGCAGTGAGCATTGGTAAGACATGAAGCATGATAAAGCAAGAAACAAATTACTTCTCCCATTGCTCCCTGATTTAGTTTTTCCTTTTAAAACATATCTTTTAATAGTCAATATTCCTGTGTTGTGCAGCAGAAAAATCAATATGGGACCAAAACTCTTTAGCTTAATGGAAAATTCTATTTCTTGGCAATTTTTTGAAATATTCCTTAGAATTTAAATATTATATGGAATTGTATAATAGTGAAATATATTACAGAAGGAATTCCTTCTTCTGGCTGCTTCAAACTTCATTTATCATCCATTCAGAGCAAGAAGGTAATAGGTAGGAAATTCAGTCTCGTAGTTAGGGGTCCAGAGAAAAATGTATTTTGAATCTAAACATACTGAAATGCATGCGACACCTCTTAAACTGTTTTTACAGCGCTGCATAGCCCAAACTGATTTGGGAAAAAAAAAATAAAAGGATATTCAGCATGCTGTATTTACAGTGAACCTCTAGGAAACCATTCCTCCATTTCTTTCCAGTAATTCACTAAGAAAAGTGACCATAATCAGATTTCTTATATTTCAAAAAAGTAGTTACTTGGCAACTGTGACTGTGATTCTAGACTGCAGGATATATGTGCAGTTTAGGTGATTTCCCCAAGTGCTCAGCAATATGTTTTTATTTTCTGAGTGAGAACTGGGATTGCAAAAGTATTTCCTGTGGAAATAAATTCAATTCATCCCCATTCTTCTGCCAAAGGATAGCATAAATTGCTCATATGGTTATTGTGTTCTCAAGAGCAATATATGGAACAATATATGCAATATTTCACTTTAAATGTGAACTTACGCCAGAGGAGTGCTCACAGCTGTCTCTACTAGGGCAGAAAGTTACTGACAGTTGAGTTGGAGTACTGATTAGACACTGCATATGAAATTCAACAAATCTTCTACAGGAAATAATGTACCCTTGGTTCTGCCACCCTTTCTCCACTGTGTTTTAACTTGAAAGATATAGATATACACTCTGATGCATCTATTACTTAATCCATTTAAGTGGTAGAAATGGAACTTCAGTAAATAGCAATTAATTATGAAACATACATTTCTTTGTAAAAAAAATAGTAATTCAGTCTTCTGTGTACTTTTGCTGACTCCACTCAGCCTCTTTTATAAGATGTATTTGTGGCCTGGGAGTAGGATGGACAGAGTGTGCAGAATTACTGTCAGAGTTTAGCTAACTCTAGCCCAGATTGTAATTTTTATTACTATAATAGGTCTGAAAGTCTTTTCCTAGACTTATTTAGTATATTTTTTTAAAGTCAGTATAAAGCATTTAAGTTCGTTTTCATCATAACATTTATCTTTGCCTCTCGTATAGGGGATGTGCAGATGCGTAGGTAAGAAAAAAGGATGACTGCTTTAAAACAACATACATGTTCTTAATTTCATACAGAAGGGACATGAAGAGGCACTTAAAATATTCAATGTCCAGTATTAAAAGAAAACAGGATGCAAGGTAAACACGATGCATTATCACTTCAGGATTAGTGCATTTCAAATGTTCCCAGTCAACAAGCTGGAAGACTAAGAAGGAAGAAGAAAAGGAGCACCAGTTTCTCTAAAAGACTCACTTACTGCCCTAATCCTTAGACAGACAAGCATCTCAGGAGTAATTATGGAAAAATACTTCTAGGAGTTTTTCATTTGCAGTAGAATGGAGTGACTCCTTAACTAATATCATTTGACCATTCTGTTTCAAGTTGCCCAAACAATCAGCCCTCTTATATTGTAGAATATTATATATATATCACTGTAAAAGTGCTAATGTATATATATATATATGTGTGTGTGTGCATTCTAAAACCAAGGTCAGTCATAACATCCTAGTTGTAAACATTATCTATTTTGTGCAAGTCAATATCTTTCACAACCTATCTTTCACAATTTAAGCTTGGTTTTTACAAAATTTGTCACAGGGTTTGAGTGGTGTTTTCTTGCTTCCTATAAAATCCTATTTTCTGCTAGTGGTCAAGGCATGTGTTTTAGAGTTTTGTCATATTTTTGTCAACATCTGTGTCATGGTCTTGACCACACCAATTCATCCATAGAACTTCAGTTTTCTTATCTGTAAAATACGTCCAACAAACCCTGAAGTTTTTAAAGGTTCTTAGTAGCTTTGGAAGTACAGACAAGTGCAAAATTTAAATTTTTACTTATAAATTTTGAAGTTAAATCTGTGTTCAGTAATTAATAAAGTCAGAAGGAACTAGTAGAACTGAAGTTTTATTAATACAAAGTGTAAGACTTCATCTAGCTACTTTTTGATTTTGTTCCTTGGCTTAAATTTACCTACTCTGTCCTGTGCTGCTTTGGGTCTGTTAACCTACTTTTTGGTTTTAGCATCCTGGGTTTTTTTCTTGTCACATTTTTGCTTTGCTGACATAAAGGGCTATTATGTATCTGTATTTTCTCCCTGTGACTTACCTTTTGTATGTAATGTATTCTATTTGATAAACCCTCTGGAGGCAAACCTAATGTGATGAATTCCTCATCCCTGGAAGTTTTCAAGGCCATGTTGGATGGGGCTCTAAGTAATCTGGTGTAGTGGAAGGTGTCCCCACCCATGGCAGGGGGTTGGAACTGGATGATCTTTAAAGTCTCTTCCAACTCAGGTTCTATGGCTCTATGATAAAACACAAAATGGTTCATCGTGTGCTGTAGTTTCCTGGTTTTTTATGATGTGATGCTGAAAACAGGGACCAAACCAAGAGTTAGATCGATCAGGATGAGATGAGGTTGCCTGAAGTTTTTCCATCATTCTATACTGCTTTTTTCCTATTCTGCTCGTGCTACCTCTCAGGGTCAAAAATTATCTCATACAAGTTCAGATAAGGTTTTATTTGTTTGACTTTGTGTTTAGTTTAGTTTGTTTGTGGTTTTGGGAGTTTTTGTTGTTGTTCATTTTTTTTTTTTAAACCAAGATTTGAATGAATTCATTTATTCATTCATTTGTAATGTTAGATGCTTTTGTCTTCATGAATAAAATGAAGAGTATGTTGAAATCTGTGTCAAAATTTCAGGATAATGAGTGCACCAGTATTTTTTCAGGGAGTCTTCCTGTGCATAGATCTGAGGGAACCTTAAGAATTAAAGAAAATGAAACGTCTTTCAATAAATGACTTTTCTTTAAATATGGAAGGAATCTAAGTCACTGAGCTGTCTTCAGCATTGGTCATGTAAAGAATGGGTGTATTGCACTGATACATGTGTATACACCTGTGTCTACACTCCTTTATATTCAACTGTTAGACTTTTGAGTGGGAGGATGAAAACAGCTGGAGATTGCTGAGTTCTTCACTTTATGAAGATAACTTTTTATTAATGCAGAAAGGATGTCATGTAAAGAAGCCAGTGCTAGAGTTAATTTCCTATAGAGGGTGAAAAAGCTGATCAATGTATCAAAATGATTCCTTATATCTGTGAGTATTATGAAATATCCCAAATTTATTATCCATATTGCTAAACTACTGTGGGCAGCTGTCAGGTTCAAATGCAGAGCAGAATAAAGGAAAATTTGGTGCAGATTTGATAGACATCTTGTGCAGCACATTTCAGAAACATTTCACCTTGAAGTATGATCATAACCCTCACCCCTCCCCAAATTACTTTCAGACAGAAGAATCAAGTTTTGCTCTCTGTGATAAAATATCCTTTTTTACAAGTATCAGAAACATAGACAAGGTCATCAGGCAGCACAGCATGATTCTGAGACATGGACGATGAACATTTTTAAATTCTGTACTGAGGACTATAAACCTTTGGAAATAATTGGAGTGGAGAAAGGAGTAAAAACTTTACAAAATAAAAGTAACATTCAAAAATGGTTTTAATTTTTTTTGTATTGTCTATCAGATGCAAGACAATCTGTCTGGTTATAAGTATATAAATATAAATATGTAAAACCCACATAGATAACCTCACCTACACTACAGGAATATTCCTAGACTTCTTTATTTCTTAACCACTCACTACTGCCCATCACTACTGCCTCTCAACACTTTAAATGTACATCATTTTCCCACCATTCTTTCCCCAAAACTTAGGTGGTCAGACATGTGTGATCTACACCACTGCTTTTCTATCTGATAATTTTTAGTGTTGTTTTATCAATATGGAGAAGAAGAATGGAAATCAGGACGGTGTGTGTAGCTTGTATTCACTGACATGACTTACTGAAGACACTACTACTGTCATCTTTTTAGCCTTGATAATCCTGACCCCACACAAGAATTAGTAAACAAGTTTTATGCCTTGCTAATGGGGCTATTTGATTGTTTCTTCCTGACGACATCATTCTTAATGATGCTGCGTGGTGACATTTCCTTGGCAGAGGTTTATAGAAGGGCTGGGTGATCATGTACAGCTGGTTGGGTTTCTCTCTCCTGGCCTCAGTTCTTATCTGTATGTTTGAGATCTCTGTCCTGAAACAAATCCCACAGACACAGCCATAAAGAATATTGAAGGATGTAGTTCCCTCAAAAGGAGAAAACCAGGTTTATTTATGAAATTTAAATTTTTCACAAAACAGATACTGATATAGCAAATGCACAATGAATTAACATGCCAGACTCAGTCCGGGCAAGGCAGTTTGTAAGGGAGGGCTTGTGCAGAATCTTGTTGGGCTGTCAGATTCATAGAACTACTGAAAGAAAAGGTAGCTTCAGGTCTCATCTCAATGGGCAAAAGCTACTCTCTTTGTATTTATTGGGGTAAAGAATGTGTTGGATTCTCCACAGGATCTTATGTAACAAGACATTCTCCATTCTCTCCTAATTATATATAGTTTTCCAATAAATAAGAGATTTAAGTGCTAAATCTATCATTCAAACACATAATGTGAATTAGAAAAGTTCTCTGGAGGTTTTTGGACCCATAAAACCACAAAAAATGTGCTTCACTCTACTATCTGTTTTCATTTGTGAAAAGTATGAAGCCAAGAATACATTTGTCACTAAATAAATCACACAACTATAATTTGTTGAAAGCTGCCAATAGTCCACAAATTTTTCAATTCCTTAAGTTGCTTAATGAATGCTGTAAAAGGAGAGACTTAGAGAAAAGAGAGGTAAACTACAGGTGAGCAGCGGATGCATCCGGAACTCGTATCGATGCTGTACCCGCAGTTCATGAGTGCAGTGCTAGAGAGTATGAAAAGGGAGAATGTACAGATTGTAGGTGAAAGTAGAAGAGAAAACAAGGCTGTAGGAAAAGCCTTACAAAGGAAGGAAAATAGGAGATACAGCTAATGAAATAGCACTCTAAAGCAAGTGCAGTAGAAAAGCCAGAAAATGGATTCCAATGCGGGATGGGAAGATGGGAGGGGAAGAACAGAGGAAAGTCTGGGTGCTCTATTCAGTTACTCAGACGTTTTGGAACCAATAATTCTGTATCTTCTTTGACATCATTTTGCACCTGAACATCATGAAAGAATGGGATAAAAGAACAACAAAAAAAAAATAATAAAGTTTAACAATCTTCCTTAATGGCAACCCCGTCTACTAAAATTGCATCTTGCCTACTAAGGTATTAGCACTTTTCAACCAGTTTCTTGCCCATCATATTTTGTTTTCTTACCTACTGAACTCTATATTTTCTTGTATTTTTTTGCTTGCTGTTATTTTCTTACCTTTGAGCTTTTTGCTACCTTTCAGATCCAGTCAGCTGACTGGAAGCACAGCTGAAGCACAGCTATTTTCAATAATTTCAATATATATTCATTATCAGACTTCTGTTTTAACTTGCACTTGTGGTATGAAAGTAAGAACTGGTGTGCTGGTTATTTTCTCAGCCAAAATCCAGTTTCTTCATTGTAAGGATAAGCTACTCATTTCCCATTATGATGGATCATCCACCTGGAAGCAGAATTATTTTTCTAATAAGAAAGTTAAGAACTAGGTTCTCCACCATAGCTATATAAAACTATCTACTTTGAAAAATCTGCCAAGGTCAACTTGTAAAAGTATGATTTGAAATTGTACTGTAGAATGCTAAATTTCCTTTATGAATTGCTCTCCATGGACAAACAGCTTTTGTAGAAAGAAATGGGGGAGGAGAAAAGCCAAAAAAGAGAGGGGGTCAGTGAGAAAAAGTACTGAGAAAGGGAATAGTAGGAGGAGGGGGAAGGAAATAAAATAAGAAATGTTTGTTTGAAACATCACAATTTTAACCTCATCATTTTTGGTAAACAGAAGCGGTTTATTTTATGCTGCCTGAGTGATATGCTTCCTTGTTCATTAGCATACAATATTATTGTTTTACAAAAGAGTGTCTCTCTGCTATAACCTCTTAATCATTGGGTCTTTCAGTAATTGGATGTTACTTAGAAGGGTTTGAATTAAGCCAGAAAAAACAGTGAATAAAAAAACCCCAAAGTTTTATTCAGTGTATTTCATAAAGTTTTATATTTTATTTATGGTAATAGCATGTCAGAGCTGAAAACTAGATACTGATACACGTTCACAATATATTCACAATTATTTACTAAAATAATATTTACCTATGCAACAGAATGTTACTGCATTATTCTTTTTTTTTTCCCCAAACTTTCTCTGCATCCGTATATCATAATGGAAAAAAAAAAAAGGTTGATCTCACCAAATATTCTTTAGTTATTGCAAAACATTCTCTTGCTGGCTTATTTTCTCTAAATCTGCTTTTTAAATGTGGCCACTACAGGCAGTCAGCAAATTGATTTAAAATGTCAACCCACTGGGGCCAGATTCTGACACCACTCCTCCCTCTGAGTAAATATACTTTGTCTAATGAATTATCTTGTGGAAATTAATAGCAATATTCACAGAGCCAATAATTTAGTTAAGGTGAAGGCAATTAAAACCAGTTTCTAAATTATTACTATTATTTGCTTTACATTTCTATTGATTGCTTTAGATTGCTGTTATCATAAATGTTAACTTTATTACTGTAGTTGTTTCTTGGAATATTTTGAGATAAAGCAAGGAGGAGTCATTTTCCCCCTCAGAAAATGTTTCTATTTTCCATTCAGCTCTAATTATTCACTATATATCAGAGCACCCAAGTGGGAGCTCTATTTTGTATTATGCTAGAAAACGGGTAAAAATAGCTAGCAAGAGAGTTTACAGAAAAAGGTTTTGACTTGGCAAGACATTTAAGTGTATGCTTCATTTAAAATATGAAATTAGGCCCCTGGAAGCCCTAGATTTATTGCAGGAACAGTCTGGAAAGCAACTGTGACTTTAAATTTCTATTCTGTGCATCATATATTTGTGGTACCAAGTTGCTTGGCATACATTAGAAAAATATAAAAATATCACAGAAGATCTTTATGGTATGTGCAAGAGCTGACAACCACCAGAATTCAGCATATTTTTGGTCCAACCTGCATGCAGGAAGAAAACATAACATTAATTTAAGAGAATCACTCATGGCAAGGATATTTGTTAAATTTTATGCGGCTGAAATACCCCTTTAAACTGCTGAGAGCATTGGAGATTTTTGGTAGGTATGAGCTGTACTCAGATATGATATGTTCTATGCAGAGGGGAAAATAACAGTCTGTTCTTTGTGTACAGTCATTAAATGTAATCAAAACCTTATCTATATCTATGTCTATAAACCGATACTGGTCTTTAACTACTGGTTTTCTGAAACTATTGCTGAAGGCAATTTTCACTATGTGTGTCAGCTGACTTCAAGGTTCTTAGAATTCAGTAGGTAATGATTAAAGAAATCTTGTTTATGTGGCTGGAATAATTGTCCTGGGTGGTACACAGATGACTTTGAGGGACGAAGGTAAGCCACTTGTTACCAAAGCTTTGAGATGTGCACAAGCATCTCAGGATATTTCATGGAACAGTTATCCCATGCTGGAAGTTAACAGTTATTCAGCACCATCTAGGGTAAGCCCTAGCAAATAAAGCCAAAACTCCAGCACCATGCCTTGGAGCTCTGTGTTGGAGCCATCCCTTGGAGCACTGGCATACAGACTCTCACCTTGTGTACCACAGCCAACAGCTAGTCTGACTGGCTATTTCATGGACATCCAGGGAGATGTGGAGAGAATGGCACAAATTCTGAGTTACGAGCTCCTTCCTGCTTTTGGAATGACCTCAGCACTTGCTTCTTCCTCCCCCTCCTCCCCTCTCTCCCTCCCTTTGCCCCTCCTGCCCCTGAAGGTACAGTCTGTAACCCTGAGTGAGTAAGGGTGTCCCTTGCTGCTGCCCATTTGCATCAGCAGCAGAAAATAAGCTGAAGAGACAGAAGAGCTCACTGCTCATATCACATTCTAGTGCCCTCTCTAGGGAGCCTCAAGTGCAATCTTGCAGGAAGATTATTGAAGTCTGCCTGTGGAAAGTTTATTGGCATGGATGAGTTTTCACTCCAGTGGGTGTTGGAGAGTTTCAGATTATTCCTGTGTAAAGGAATGGATGAATTGGTGAGCAGCTTGTAAACTCTCTCAGCTTTAGTTTTCCCCTGGCTGTCCGTGAATTCAGGAAAACAGCTGCTAGATTCCTGACAAGTGATTTACATAGTTGATATAATTCAGTTTCCCTGCCAAGATACTCTTCTAGTTTTCTATTTAATTGAATCACAAACACAGAGTCTGAAGTGTCTATCGGCTAAAAAGGGTAGGATGAATTCTGTAAAGACCATTTTTCAAGACTGTCCATAACTTACCTCACTAGTCTATTAACATGCTGAAATGAGTTTTCAAATAATTTTTAAAACTTCTGTTGGGCAACATTTCCCCTCCTTTGCCTTGCAGAAAGGCCTAACACATATGGGCTATTCTCAAAACTTAGTAGAATAGACTCAGTTTGCTTTCAGAGTCACCTAAATTCCTCTGAAGAAAGGATACTTTGGAGTATTCTCTTTTCTATTTTAGAATTACGGGATCACAGGAACAGTTTGGTCACCTTTATTTTTTAATCTAAAAATGTAAGTTACTGGAATTGGTTCCACTTAAACCCACTCAGTGTTCACTAATGGTAAACAGACCTTGACAGTTCTCTTTTCCTCTGTTGTGACACCGTCCATACTTCTGTTGACTTCAGGGTATAAATAGCTGCTATTCATAAGAAAGCATGATTTGTTGTGTTCTTTTACCTTCCCATAGCTTTTAATTTATTTCTGCTGGCTTACCTCCTAAATATTTTTGTATCCTGTATCAGGAGCAGTAGAAAATCTCAAAGGCCCCTGTCAGAAAGTTTCTGCAGTGTGGTGTGCAATAGGCTCGAAGTTAATTGAAAAACATTGTTGTGGCCATGGCAAGGAAAAACTAACAGGTACAAACATTTGTATGCTACCCCTGGATGAAGTTTATCCTTTTATTTCTTAGAGTTACAGAATTATACGATTTGGGTTGTAGGGGACCTTACAGACCATCCAGTTCCAGCCCCCCTGCCATGGGCAGGGACATCTTCCACTAGCCCAGGTTTCTCAGAGCCCCATCCAGCCTGGCCTTGAACACTTCCAGGGGTGGAATATCCACAGCTTCTCTGGAAAATCTGTTCCAGTGCTGCAAAGTGCAAGATATGAACAAGATTTTTTCCCCACCAACTTATCCTGGTGATGATTTGGGAATCCTCTGACAAAAAAAAGTGTGACAAAAGTGTGTTAGCAAATAAATCTGTTTTCAGACTTTCCAGCTTCCCCACAGCAGTTTTGAAATAGCTGCTGAGAGTGGTGGCTCACTCACAGTAGTGATTTCTGCAAAACTGTGGTGTGCTCCTTTATAATTGGAAAGTAATGGCCTCTTCTTCATGATTAACAGTTCAGCAGGGCAAATTGGTATTTTACTTTTTTTTTAAGTTTGGAATTTCTTTTTCTTTCTTGCTCAGTTTAACAATTGTCTAGGAACATCTAGTCACACTGCTCTTAGATGAAGTTATGTTGCTGGGTGATTTGGACCAACACTACCTGCATGAAAGCTTATTGGCAGCTATGATAAACCTGGAGCTTCTCTCTTTTTTTATCCCCCTACCTTCCATTTTATATTAAAGAGGATTAATTCAGATATCTGGCTGTCTTCTTAGACTTGTCATAATTCCAGCCTTCTGGGAATTGCAGAGAATGATTAAGAAGTTATTTAGATTAAAATGTTATTGTTTAGTTATTTATCCAATTACCCAAAGAAATACTAGGAATCACTTCAAGGAAATGGAATTTCTGGATACAGAAATCCTTAAAGCAGCAGAAGCGACCTAAAGGTTACATGAACAAACACATTTCAAATACAGCCACATAACAGAACATCTGTCAGCCTTTCTCTGCATTGTGTCCAATAGATTATGCACACTGCAGAGCTACTTCAAGTGGCGTCTTCCAGGCTGTAAGTGTTCCTCAGTCCTTCACAACTATTTCTGAACTTGCAACATGTCCTCTGCTCCCGAGGGAGATCCTTTGCTTCCTACTGCTTTCTTTGTCTCTGTGGGACTCAGTGCAAAAACTGTCATGAAGACAAGGCAAAGCATCTGTCTAGCTCAGGGAAAACATCCCCCAAAAGAAGCCTTGTCAAACTTACTCAGCAAGTTTTGGTAAGTCTCTATCAAGGGGATCTTTCAATACTATGGTCAGTGGCATTAAAATCATTTGGTTTTCATGCTGAAGAGAAGCAGGAATTCATATATGTCTAAAGCAGACCCATAGAGAAGTAAGGGAAAGCACAGCTACTGCCAGGGGATGCCCTCCCCTTCACTTCCAACACCACTGCCCTGTACCTATTGTGTTCTTTCAGAATGAGACACTTGACAGAACTCTTGGAGCATATACCTTGGAAGCAAACTTACTTGCATTTCTGACTTGGCAAGAAAAATCCATTGGTCCAGTTTCAGATTAGTTCTTTTAATTTTTTTACCTCTCAAACCTGGAGATGTGTTCTTTTCCTTCTAGGGAAGGAATACCTGCATTTCTATCTGGTGTCTCAGGAGGAGAAGGTTCTCTAAGGGCTGGTAGAACTGTGTAAACCATGTCCATGCACAAAGCAAACTTCTCACTGTGCTATTCAGATTGTTTGGGCTGCTTGTTTTTCAAATAGCTAAGTTACTACAGGAAAACTGCAAGAAAGTTGCAACAGGATTAAGTTGTCCCCATAGTAAACTCTTATTGTAATGTAATGTTTTCCATCAATAGATAAAAAAAATAAGAAGGATAAGAGAAGGGATTCAGCACCAATCTGAGAGTCATAAAAGTCCAAGCGTTCCCATAGCTCCCTGTCATGAGATTAAATGTAAAGAAAGGCCAGCCAAACCAGAGGTCCTTGTCCTATCAAAACAGGAGCTGGCTAAGTGAGCTGCTTTGTAAAGTACTAGTACTAATCCTTAGAGAACTAGGACCTGCAGGAACAATCTGTATAATAACTATCACATATTTAAATGAGCGAAGGATTCAAAACATAAATCTAGTGTATTTATCTGTACCAGACTGCAACCATAACCATATGAAAAAAAGAAAAAAAAAAGAAATATTTTGAAGGAGGAAATATAAGAGTGAGGGAGGTGGAGATCAGGCCAATGATTAAAGCGTTTAGTTTTTATTCCTCCTCCACTCTGTAGTATGCAGACATCCAACGCAGATCTCCAAACAAAAGCATAATTTATTTGGCATGCTGTATAGAAACGTGACTGCATTTGCATGTCAGTGAGGAAAATGTGACCTAGCAAAAGTTATTCACAGCACTTTGTGGCATTTAATATAGCGGTGTGCTTCACCTAAATGTTCACTTGAATAAGGGGTGTGGATGCCCCACGCTGGTATCAACAGGGATCCATCTCCAATGGAGTGCAGCACACAAAATGCAAACAAACCCCAGGACAGAAGCATTAATTAAGAGATCAAAACTGAATTAAAGTAACCTGATTAAGGTGCTTAAGCTCGAAGTCAAGGCTTAGCCATTAGAAAGGAATAGGCTTCTCAGAGGAAGAGATTGCAGACCAAGCTGAGTCCACCTGTCTGTAAAGACAAGGAGGAAAAGTTGCTGGGCAGTTGGAGTGAATGAATTTACAATATAATGATTTATTCTTTGTTTTACTTCCTCACTGGAAGGAATTGTTTTCAAAATTAATTATATCTATCAAATCTTCCTGAGTTGTGCTGCACAATCAAACCTCTGAAGGATTTCCTGCACTGTGAATACATGAACTCAGATCTGACTTAGGGAAACAGTGTTTTCTTGACTTCCATATGCAAGAGATTTTTACTTATCATTCTTTGTGATTATGTAAGTTCCATCCTTAAAAAATAAGGTACCAAGCTCCCTGGCATCATCAGAGGAAGATGAATCATTCCCACAGATAAGCTTTCTTCTGTATTCCCATTCTACCAAAGGATACAAAATGATAAATGGTATTACATTGAAAGGTCAATCCTTTCTCCTTCAGGAAGGATATGTGAGGGATGATTAACAGGTTAGAGTCACATGTGATAAAGGAAAAATTATAAACTCTTTGGGTGACATATCCACTCAAAGCAATGTGAAAGGTTAAATGAAGATTTTCTTAGCATCTGATAGACTGAGGTTTTTACATTGAAATTGTCATAAATAAAGTAATACAGCAGTGGTTATGACCAGTCAGGAGTAGATATATGGCAATTTTTTTCTGTCTGTACACAGAGGTGAGTTAGATACATATCAAACTTAATTCAATTGTCCAAAGGACTCACCATAAGGAGGATAAAGAGGGTAACAGGCATGTCAAATATTAATTCAATTGATTAATTAAAAAATAATTTTTCATCCCTTTGAACCCTAGCAGTCATAATTACTTATTTAACATTGGTCCAAGATCATTAATGTAAAGACCTGTCTGTTTTCCAGATGACCTAAGATCTATTGAATCCTTCACTAATACTATTAGTGAATAATAATAGTCACTTTACAGTCCCCCAACATACCTCATCAATGCCTGTGAGAGTTCTTTATATCTGTATTTTATTAGTGCAACAAGGAATCATGCTGTGTTTGTGGCCCTTCAATGTTCTCAGTCAAAGGCTGGACTTGATTTTGGATGTCTTTTCCAACATTAATGATTCTGTGCTTCTGTATGCAAGGGGGAATATGCAGGAGGCAGCCTGCTCATGTGAGAAAAACTCTTGGGGTGAGGGATGAAGGGGGCAGAGGATAGATCTTTTTGTACATGTATACTGACAGCGCAGTAGAAAGGATGCATTAAAATGCAAGTCTGACAAGAAGGATCAGCCCCTGATTTTGTTCTCAGTGTTTGTTCTGTGGAAAACAAGTATCTGGCTATCTGTATTTAAAATTTCCTCTAGCATTCAAAGTAGAGTGGTAGAGTGCTTTTAATAGTATTTTCCTACCTGATGAAAATTGCCTCGAGTTCCCTTGACTTCTGTGGAAAAGAAATACTGATTTACATCACCTAGGATCCCAATGAAATAAAAAGTTATTAGTTACATACCTGCTACAGACTGTCCATTCAACTCTCTCTAGACAGAAAAGTGACAGGAATCATGTTTTGTCTCTAGATTGAAGGCTTTTGGTTCAGTAGTTCAAAGCTAAAGTATTATTGGATTATCTGGGTATTTAAGGCCTCTTGTGGTAAAAAAGGAGAGCAGACAGCAAAAGAATAAAAAGAGAGCAAACCTGGCATGAAGATGAAAGGCAAGGTAAATGGATACAAAGAGACTAAAACGAGAACAGGAATAAGATGAATAAAACCTCTAACAAACTCTAACCCACAATAGTGCTGGAAAAGATACCAACTCCTCTTTTCTACCCAAGGTTCAGGAGGAAGTAGGGCTTAATTTGATTACATGTTAAAGTTTAGCCCTAGATAAATATTAAAAAGTCTTTAACATACAAAAATAGATATAGGCTCACTGAGAACCTCACCCCATGTAAATGATTTTAGCTCTACAAAAGTCAATCCATTCACTAAAGAAACAGAAATATCACCACTGAAGTTACAATGTGTTGCTTTATCATTATAAAATGGCCACTACTTGGAATCTGTTTAGGCCACTAAAGTGCAAAATCTTTGTTTACCTTCCTCTCCATCTCACATGCAAGTAAAACCCTAAGGAAATTGATGTTAGAGGACAGTTTTTAGTCACAATTTATCACACACACTGATCACCAGCAGCAGTGGAAAGGAAAATATCTCTTGTCCTCATGAGATTAAGACTGAAAAATCACACCATTTATGTTGCAGCCCTCAGGACCTAAACCGAAAAAAAAGTATTTTCCCATGGATACAGGAAAGAAAGCTTAATTTGCTACAGAGGATTTTCCAGTAAGAAACACATCTACTGGTTTAGCCTTATCTCTACAGATCTGGTGTCCTATACTCTTTCCTGACCTGTGTTATGGTCAAAGGGAGGACATTGGGTTGCCTGAGTCTTTTAGTCCAGTCCAGCATTGACACTTTTACATTCTAACACCTTAGAAAGGGAAGGGGAGAATGAAATTTTTTTTAATACAGTATAGGAGAAAACTTAAAAATATTTTGGACCTTAGATTCTTAAAATTCATTGTTTCTCACAGATGCCCGACTTAGGCAATTAGCAATCAAAGAAAATGAGTCAGTGGGTTTGCAGGTTTGCAACAAAGGACAAGAATCATTTTTATAGGCTGTCTTTCTTGTACCCACAATTTAAATGCTGAAGTGCTTCAAATTCTTCAGAGAAGATAAAGGCTTCAACTCACATTCATTTCCCATTTCTTCCTTATTTCAGTCAGGAGAACAGCTATTGGAGACAGAGTTTTTAAACAAGCTTGCAGGAGAAGAGTCTCTTTTTGACTTCCTGCTACTAGTGAGGGTAGAGGCCCCATTCTTTGCATACAATCCATTTCATGTTCTTTCCCCTTTGGTGCATGGTCAAACAACTAGGACACTGACAGATAAAATGCCAAAATGAATAAATATTCTAGAAAACATGTCTTAGAAGAATGGAAAGGATCCATCCCTATAGCAGCTCATTATGAGACATACTACCACTTAGATACTGTAAAAAGTTTCACAATTTCACACAAAATGGGAACATAATTTATAAACACAATTAGAATCCAGGAAAAGAACGCACACTGAATTGAAACATCTTTGGAATTATGTTTTATGCCAGAAAATAACATACTTTCCATTTAACTGTGATTTCAAATGCAAATACCAGTGTCCTTAGAATGAAGCAGATGTTGGGCTTTATTTCAGTAGAATGAACATCAGGGGTTCATCTCTGAATCCCTGTCTTCTGGGGAAATATTTCAATGCCTTAATGAATGAAAGACAGACATAGCTTGGTTTTGCAACATGTTCCCAGGCAAACCAATTTTAGCCCCGTCTTTGGAACAATTACTGAAAAGTTGTAGACTGTGACAGTGATAATTCCAGATTAGTGTCATGTTAAGGGAGGGTTTTTATTTTTTTATTGTTCTGGGAGAAGATTTTGCTACACTTGACTGTAAATTGTTCTGACAGTGAACAGAGGACAGGCAGATGCTTCCACACATAAGTTGGAAGTTGCTTTGGCAAGGACCTGGAAAATAAAATCCTCTGGGTTAAAAAACCTATTTTATTAATCCAGCTGTAAAAGCAGCTACAGCTGGTTGGGTTTCAGGTACCACTGGAGAAAACAATACACAACTGACAGAAAATCCTACTTTCCTGCAGATCTTTCCTGCTTTGTTTTCCATCTTCCCTTACCCTGCATCACAAACATGTGTGTGTATATATATATACACACACACACATATACATATATTGTGTGACCCCAACCACAGGGAAGAAAACAAACAGGACCAGGGAGATGATAGTGTCAGGGTTTACATAAATAACAAATGAAAATATTTAGGAGTTTGCATAGCGTGGAGGGTCTGACATCCTCTTCTCTTTGTGATTTTGCAGTTTAGTTGGTTTTCCTTCCTAATACACATTATAATGCTGCCTTGTTTGCTAAAGGGTATTTTGTGGTGTGGCACATCCTTTTCACTGTGCCAGCAGACACTTTAGGGAGAACACTGATGGGTTTTACCCTAGGGGATGTCACCAGTAGCATCCTGTGATTGACACAGCAGGCAGGAGAGGTGAGCTCTGTGCCCCCAGGGAGCTTGGACCAGCTTTTGCTGGTCCTGGTTGCAATTTCTGGAATGGAAAAAACAGACAAAGAAAGAAACGACTGAAGCACAAGTTTTTTGGTAAGCATATCCAAGCAGTTGTTTTTAAGGACTTTTCTTTGAGGTTAACAGGGAGAGAGACAGCATGGGCTGTGACACAAAAACATAGGAGGTTCAAAGACCATTTGAGCTGTGCACAGGTGGACCAAGACCTTTTACTCAAGAATACACAGCAACAACAGTGCATATGCAGAGCTTCATTTTGGGGCTAATTATGCTTCACTGAACAGCAATTATTTTGTTGTCTTAGAACTGAGGGTCAGTGTTTGATATTTGATTATAATAAAATTGCTTTTCCCCCTCCTTTTTGATCACTTAGAAAATCAACATAGAAAAGTTTAATTTCCTCTTGCTCAAATTCTCTTCTGAAGTAAACTGGCACAGCATCCCTTGAACCAGTGATTCTTTGTCTGTTTGAAACAGTGATTCTTTGTCTGTTTGAACTATTATAGAAATTGGATCAGTGGGGTTTAGGAGATTTCAAAGAAAAGTTAAAAATAAAATCATAAATAATGATCAAGACATACATAATAAAAAATCAAGCCATCAGATTTATGCATAAGGGAAAATATAGTGTAAAATTATGTTTCAAGGTGTAATATGTCATACAAAATCTTGTTAGATGAAATGAAAGGACACTTTATTCAACTGTTCTGTATAAGTACCAAAAGCTGGCCAAATGTACATATAATGATTTTTTTTTTTAATAGAGTGTTTAAACAATTTTTTGGATTTCATGTCAGAATCTAAAGCCAGGTAAAGATTAAAGGACATGAAACAAGAAACAATTACTTGTACCTTTTCACTTTATAACTAAGACAAAATATTTATTTCTGATTACTCAATATGAGGATGCAGATCCTTGGCAACTACTTGGAAATGCCCCTTGCACTTGAAAACAACACTGTCTTCTGGCAGGGGATGTAAGTTGAATAGGTTTATTCCTAGACTTGGAATAAATTTAGTACTAGACTAAATATTCTGGGCTTGAAATCAGAATCACATTGAGGCTTCAAGCCTTTAAGGAAATACATTTCCTTTCCAGGTTTGCAGGTGTATTGTGTTTGCATGGCAAGGGGCTACAGGGGTGGCCAGAAGCTTTCCCCATGTATGGCAGAGCCAGTGCCAGCTGACTCCAGGATGGACTCACCACTGCCCAAAGCTGAGCCCAGCAGTGACCATGGTTGTGCCTCTGGGATATCATATTTAAGAAGCAGGAAAATAAATTTGCAAGGTATCAGCAGTCAGAGAGAGGAGTGGAGATATGTGAGAGAAACAGTCCTGCAGTGCAGAAGGAGGGTGAAGAGGTGCTCCAGACCCTGGAGCAGAGATTCCCCCGCAGCCCATGGTGAAGGTCATGGTGAGGCAGCTGTTCTCCTACAGCTCATGGAGGTCCGTGGTGGAGCAGAGATCCACCTGCAGCCCATGCAGGAGGTGAATGCCTGAAGGAGGCTATGACCCAAAAGCCTCTTTTGGAGCAGCTTCCTGGCAGGACCTGTGGCCCTGAAGAGAGGGAAGATGACAATGGAGCAGGTTTGGTGGCAGGAATTGTGACCTCAAGGGGAATCCATGCTGGGACAGCCTGTTTCTGAAGGACAGTATCCCATGGAAGCAACTCAGACTAAAGCAGTTAGAGAAAACTGAAACTTCTGGAAAGGACTCATGTTGGAGAAGTTTGTGGAGGACTCTTTCCCATGGGAGGGAGCCCATGCTGGAGCAGAGGAAGAATGTGAGGAGTCCTCCCCTGAGGAGGAAGGAGCTGCAGAGATGATGTGTCATGGACTGACCACAGACCCCATTCCCCATCCTCCTGGGCAGCTGGTGGCAAGGAGGGAAAGAAAGTTGACAGGAATTAATCTGAGGAAGAAAGGAGGGGTAGGAGGAACATGCTTTTAAGATTTGGTTTTATTTCCTTACTCTGATCAGATAATTTTATTTAAACTAATTTCCACCAGTCAAGTCAGTTTTGCCTATGATGGTACCTGGTGAGTGATCTCTCCCTGCCCTTATTTTGACCCACAAGCCTTTTGTTTTATTTTCTCTTGCCTGCCCAGCTGTGCAGGGAAGTGGACAGAATGGACACTTAGCATCCAGCCAGGGTCAACCCAACACAGCACATTGAACAATGTGTTGTTGTACCTTTTTGAAATGTATCTTGAAGCTCTTCAGTGACAGTGAACCTACACCTATCAGGTTTGCTTGCCTGGATAAACAACTCATGCACATGCTTTTCCTGCCCAGTTTATAAGACAAAATTTTGATAGTCAGCCAGTAGCAGATAGAAAAATTTAATGACTAACTCTAATGTTAGGCACTTAAAAAAAACCAAAACCAAAACAACAAAACCAAGGGCACACTTTGACTTCTGTATAAGAAAACTATTTAAAGGAACTGGTGGACAAAGGTCCTGAACTGAAAATCTACTTTTAAACTTCAATTCACAGTAGCTGTTTCAGGTGACATTGATATACCAAGAGAGGATTTTTCTGTATTTTTTTTCATTATTTAACTATAATATTATCTTTTTATCCATGGTGTTTTGCAGTGGGTGTTTTTTTTTTATGAGAAATCTTTCAAAACAACTGTGTCCTTTCTCATCACACAATGTAAATCCATGATTGACAGTCCCTGGGGAAAGACAGGACTTCATGGGCAATACAATACAAATAAAATACATGAGTCAAGAATGCATTTCCATCTCATTACAGCTAGGATAAGCTTGAATGTACAGAGCAAGAACTTTACAGTCTTTAAACAATAGTCCGAGTTCAGACTGGCTAGTTATGAGGCCTGGGAAGAAGAGTAAAATCAGGGGCCACAACTCACTTTTACCCCTCTGTGCTCTTGTTCCCATCATGGGGTCAAATGATGAATATGATGCTGAGATACCTCCTGGGAAAAGAAATCATTTTCTCAAAAGCTAAAGGAAAACCCAGGAAGGAATTTTCTCTGCATCTGTGTTCTTGAAAGTGTCTCATCATTTCTAAAGGGAATGACTTTGCTGCTAGGATTGAGTGTGTGAATGCACACAGGCATGCTTGTGCATGTGTGGCAGGCATTGGATCAGGCCTGCACACTCAGAGTAACCTGATTTTCCTGACTGGGTTGGAAAGTGGACCAGAGGTCTCAGAAGAGAGGAAAATTTAGCATGCTTATGGCCGGACCTACATAATGAGACAGGGCTGTGCTTCTCCCTGTTTGGCTTTTTACTCTTTTTCTCAGTTTTGACACAACACTGTTTGGCACAATACATGGAAAGAATTAAAAAGAAAAAAGCCCTCTCCAATAAACACCTCACATTATCCATCAAAACTGTGGTGGGTTAATGTCACTGGGAAAAATTTCCCTGCTTGCCTGTTGGCATAATTTAACCAAATAATTTTAACATTGTGTGTGAGCACTGCCACTCTCTATTCCCACATACCTCACAATTTCTTAGGCCAGTGCTCAGTGTGTATAACAGACAAGGGCACAGTCACAGCCTTAAAGCCACTGACAGCCAAGTCATTTCACTGTGTTGGGGTAAAAGTAGTTTTAACCATCTCTTCTGGAAACTTAAGTGCTTTTTACCCCAGCATTTATTTTTCAGACCCAGCCTACTGATGTCAGAATGATGTTTGCTTTTATACTTCCTTCATATATATTCTTAGCTTATTGTGTAGCTTATTGTTGTATAGTTATATAGTTCCCAGCTAGTTCCAATACTTTTCCCTACCCTGAAAGGCAGAAAGACAAAACACATTCCAGAGGCTCCAAACCCTGGGGGACCCAAAGCCCCTATCCTATCTTGGTTCTTCCTGGGAACCAAGGTTGAAACCAGCTCTTCAAGATACCTTTTCATAAACAAAGTTTAGTTCCTCTCTAAAGGGGGCTACAGGAAAGGTGGAACCAAAAGGGGGAATCACTTCATAATTTATGCTTCTAATTGGGAATTTATGTCAGTTATGCTAATTTGCTAAACTTACTAAACTGTATTCACCCCATGTGGGGGTAGGCATTTTAGGCATTTTCCATATCTGTTCCAGCAGGCCTCCAATAAAGAGCAGCCTTTATATTATCTCCTATACCATCTCAATTATCTCCTAAACTGTGTTGTTTTATTTCCAGGTATTTAGAGCATCACTACAGCTGACACCTGCCTTGTTTCATACTTTCAGATAAGGCATGGGACTTAACCTTTCCTTGGCAATCCATCCAGTGCTTCCTGCCCCTACCCTGTGACTACTTGAGATGTAAATACCTGCATTTCCATACTGAGTTGTTTCTGCATTATACAGCATGGTAGGTTCTTTAAGGAATCATGTATCAGATCAAAAGCTGCAATACTGGTGGCATCAAATACCCTTTTGTTCAGATCCAAATTCTAATTTTATGACTTTTACACCTTCTAGCAAGATAACCGCACTTGCTGCATATTGCCTATAAATTTTAATAAGTTTTGGAGATGGACCTGAAGATTTCCTTTTTGGGTTTCTTCTTTGAGGTCTTCTGAAACACTGGGAGTACTTGACAGTTCTCATGCTCTTCATAAAATCCCCTAGCCCTCCATTATTCTTCATAATGATCTATTTTTGTGATCTGACATCATGGTACAAAATCATTTTATTCCATGATGGTGTTAAATTCCATATGAATAATATATTCACTCTGAACACCCATATGTAGTTCATCTCTTTCTCTTCCCCACAGTGGTGATGGCCAGTTTGTTTTGTGGGCTTTGGTTTTGTTATCTTTTTTTGTTTCTGGATAGGTGTTACACTTCATTCTTCATCATCATCATCATCCTTTCTTGACTTGCAGATACATCCACCCCACAATTCTGGATCCCAGTCCTCAGCAGGAACTGCCACTCAGGCTTTCCAGACCTGTTCCCATGGTTCTGTTTCTTTTCCTGCAGCAGCCTTTCATCTCAGCCTGCCAGGCTTTCCCAGGCTCAATGCACTTAGCAGCTGCCTGTGACCACAACTGCTTTTCTTTCTAGCCAGTCACACGCCCCTTTGGCTGCCAAGTTTCACCCTCCTCTTTTATAATTGCCTCGCCCCCCTCTCAGAGTGCAGTCAGCAGTTGTCACACAAATGGCTACACAGACAGTGAGTTTTCTCACAGTGTTCTTTGCTTTAGCTAATGCAGAATGCAATTTAGCCCCTATCATACTGTTCAAGTCCTAACTGCTCTGGTCCCTTGAGATTATGATTTTCACAGTTACTTTAATTTTTCTCATGGCTGGGACCAGCAAGAAGTCAGTGTTGACCCCTTATTCCCTCCTGCCTTGCTCTTCTACTCTGTGCCATTCTGCTAACTCACCAAAAGCACCAGTAATTTAGTTATACACATCTCTTTTTTTTTTCAAACTACTGACCTAGAAGTCAGCAAGTATTTAAGGTCATGACCCAAACCTTTATTGATCTTCATGAGTTCAATAGATTGCCTATGTTTTTCAGAAGAATTTTGGCACAAGGAAAAATTTGCACACTTCACATAGTTTAACCAGATCAGGATTGAGGTGGTTTATGGGTTTTTTAACTGAAGTTAAAACATTTTATTTTTTACAAGCTGTCCAGAGAGGTGGTACATGCTCCATCCTGGAAATATCAGGTTGGACATGGCTTGAACCAGATCTAGTGGAAGAGGTCCCTGCTCATTCCAGGAGGATTGGACTGGATGAACTTTAAGGCTCCCTTCCAACCCAACTCAATCTATGATTCTTTGATAATTAACTGGCAATCAGTGAATTTCAGTTTGTGAAATGCTAATAAACACCTACAGCTTTTGGAACACCTTTCTAGGATCAATCACAAAAAGCTCTAATCCCATACACACACAGGTGCTCACACTGCCATGGGCACACACCCCATCTGCTCACACCCACTGCAGCTGTGGTGGCAGGTCTCCATCCTCTCTCTGGGGAGGATGGATTGCCCCATTTATCCCCTTTCTCCCATGGCTGTTGTGGGCTCTGTGGTCCCACCTGTGACCTGGCAGCTCCACACACTCTTTATGGTGAGAAAGTCACCATGACCCCAGACAACTCTGGGTGGGAGAGTCCCACGTGCTGCCCATGCTGCCAGCCAGACATGACATTCATAGGGGGGCTCCTCCATCAAGGGTCTGCTGCTACTCCAGGGGTTCTCCCCTACAACCACTATTTTTCATGCTTCTTTCTTTATTTATTTTTAGGCTAACTCCACGTTTGTTTCAAAAGTTCCTTCTACTGCCCTGCAACTCCCTCTGTGATGATGTTGGCCCAAGTAATCATGAACAGGAATGTGTGTTGCAACAGGCCTCAATCTTTGCTCTTTCATGCCCCTGACATGTCCGTTTTTGGCAGGTATAAAACTGGTCTTGCTTCTCTGATGCCAAGAAGCATTAATTATTGGTGCTCATCAAGTTGCTCAGGAAAGCAGTTTCCATTCTGTATATCAAAATAATTTTCCATATCATTACCAAGAACTTGTCCCTGACATTTAGCAATCATAGCACCTAATGGCTCCTGCAAGAGCCACAGGTTAAAGCATTAATGGTTTTTCTTTTCTGTTGATGGCAAGGGACCCACTTTTTTAGCAATCTAGAAAAACTGGACCAAATATTGAATATCCCCTTTGGATGCAATTCCTAATAAAATGTAAAACCAAAAATGATAGGCAATTTGGCTGGAGAAAAAGCAGAAAAATGCAAAGTTGCCAGTTGTCGTTCTGACAAACAACAATTTCTCTGTGCCTGAAAATTGGCTTATTTCTCTTGGTCAGAAAAATTATTTTTGTTTTCTCCAATTACTTACTTCTGTTTATGCTGCTGTAGCATCTGTTTGATTATTATATTTAGGAATCAAACTTGAAATATCAGCCCTGGCAAACTCCATACTTATTTTTACATTGTATTGGCTAAACCTGCAAAGCCAGAATAAAATGCACTTTGAAAGACACAGAGAACAGTATTTTCCTATTTTTTTTCAATAAAGTTTCCTGTTTGTTCCTCTGGTAGCAAAGTGAGGTATCTGGGTATAAAACATGAGTGCATTCTCTCTCAGATTTTAATTTGGTATAATATTACTCTTGTAAGTAGTGAGAAAAATCAGATAGACACTTTCATGTTTAGGTAGTTTTATTAAACTTTCAGGCAAAATTGTAGGAAAAAACCTAATGCCACTTTGAAAGGTGATAATCAAGGTTCTGATGTCATTAAAAGCTGCTGTCACTTGGACTTGAATTTCCTAAGGCAGGTGTTATATATTTTTCACTCCTGACAAGATACACCAATCCAGAACTTTATGATTACGGAGAGGTATTGTCTCTTAATAGATGTTTGATGTCCCACCCCTTTTAGGCCATTTAGTTGTCCTTCCTGCACCTTCTCTTACGATCCTGTCCTTGGGCTGCAGTGCTTGAGCCTGGGTGCCTTGAGGTTTGATGCATTGGCAAAACATTGGCCCCTCACATTTTTTTCCTTATACTCTCCTAAAGATGTCCATAATTTTTCTGGCCTACTTTTGCACAGTATGCCTAGGCAACACCAGGAGTCTGAGCTCTACCTCAGCTGTAGGTAAGCTGAGTTTCAATTATTTTCCCTTGGTCTTATGTTTGGCTGCACTGAAGCTCATCTGACACTACCGATGGAATCAAGCTTTACCAAAGAGGGATTTTCTGCAGCCCTTTAGAAAGACTTTGACTGTTTGAGAGATCTCTGCATCCTCTCAGATTTTGAGATTTCATTGCTCATTTATTTTCCAGGTCAGTGATGATGTTTCAGTAATGGTGAGTCAATAAATCCAGTTCCAGCACTGATTCTTAAGGAATCCCATTGTTGATCCTTCATCACCATGATGATCCTCAAGACCCACAGTTTGCTTCCTACCTATTAATAAACTTCAGTCACTAAAACATGTTTTCTTCCAGTTTCATGGAAATATTTTTTTCTTCAATAACCCTTAATAAAAAATGTGTTCAAAACATTTTTGAGAAGACAAATATATTAAGTCCATCAGATCACCTTTCCTCTCCATGCTCATTGACATCTATCAGGACACTGCCTGAGTGTGAGGGCTCCTAAATTGCTGGGGGAGAGAAGAAGAAGGGAAGAATCCAGGGCCCTGACAGCATCCTCCTGGGACTCCTGAAGGTTAACCAGGTCTTCTTTCTACAGAAGACTTGCAGACTCTTTCCTAACATACAGTGCTTATCCATGATCTTAGTTCTTGGAGATAAAATGGATCTTACTATCTGGATTGGAAATCAGGCTCATGTAATGCCTATCTTCTGGATATCATGTTTAATACTTGACATTCAAAATGCTCACAAAATAAAATGTCTTTTTGCATTCAGCCTGCTCTAATGTGCCTCTATCTCTATGACAAGTAATACAAATTTTCCCTAAATATAGGAAAAAGGCAATCCCCTTGGGCACCTTCTAGAGACAGTATGACATGTCTAGGAGACAGTTTCTCAAGCTGTGCTTAAAGTTTGATATTTTTCCTCCCTGTTTTTTGCTAATGCTACCCTTTTTGATCAGAGGTTGCCAGAAGTTCATCTCTTATCTGATAATTTTAAGATTATCTTTTTTAAGCTTCTGTATGTTTTAAATATTGTGGAGAGAAGTCTGAAGTCACTTTTTACTGGGTTTTATCCTTCACCTCAATTTATAGCAAAGGTTTATGACTCAGGATCAGGTGAAATAACTAACTTCTGCTACCCAGAATCTCAAATGCCGGGTAAGGAATCCAGATTTAGAATCAAAGATTGGTTTGTTTTGAAGGGGGCATTGAAGATCATCTAATTCTAACCCCTCTGCAATGGGCAAGGACACCTTTCACCAGACCAGGTTGCTCAAAGCCCCATCCAGCCTGACCTTTGTTTATTTTTCATAAGATGATGCTTTGAAAAGAGTTTACACATTCTGAACATGGGCACTCCTGATACATGGCTTGTTACCTCCACCTCTGCAAGGCCTGTTTGCTGTGCATCTCACCCACAAACTGCTCCCAGCACCACAAAAGCATCATGCTTACAGCTTTGTCATATTGTGTTGCTGTGTGTTATAAAAACTCTCTGGATAAAGGCTGACTCCTCTGAACCTAGAAGCCCGTTTTCCATCCTTCTCCAGGTATATCTCTGACTGTATCACAAAACCAAGAAGTGAGGTTGGAGGCTCAGATAGAAATAAATCCTACTAGAAATTTGTGAGAATAAGCTGAAAGCAAGAAAATATACCTAACAGCTTAGTAACTAAGCAGACCATGCTTTCTGGAACAGATTCCTGTACTTCCAGCTCTTAAATGGTTCTTGTGACTCTCTGAACTTTGCCACAACTCTGTACCTTACTGGCTTGTTGCATTTCTTTAAATAACCTCATGCCAAATCATATATTTGGGCAGAAAAAAATCCCATTTGTCTCTCTTTCTTGTACTAATGCCATCTTTTTAAAGGCTTGAGTGGCAGACACATGAGGGTTAACTCTCATTTGTACCCTTCAAATGCTTCTGTCATGGTTTCAATGATACAGTCCAGTGTGTCCTGTCAGTCTGCAGCTGTGCCTCCTTGCACACCAAGCACCAGGTTCCTCACTCATAACTGTTTCATCAGGTCACAATCCATTTGTGGATTTGTGTTTGTGAGGTGTTTAAGTCCACTGATCTCCAAAGGCCATCATTTCCTTTCCTTCATCCTCTATTTTGCCAATACCTAGCTGTAGCAATTTGAATGCCCAGCACCCTGGGCAGAGGAGTTGAGCTCCACTGCCATGCAGCTCTTGAATGCCACACAAAAATGTGTTTGCAGCAACATTTTTTGTTTCTGCTTTCCCACACTGAGGAATATAGATTCTGATCTGTTTAGAACATATCACAGTGTGTTTGCTTGCGTGGAAGAATGAGATGGGTTTTAATCAATAATTTTACTTTGCAGCTTTTCCCCTTTTGAACAGTCCAAGTCTATACACAAAATCAGGTTTTTTCTCATTTTAATTCCAACTTTTGTGACACAGTCACAAAATCTTTCATTTCCAAACATATTCATAGCTCATTTGCACCTACAAAGTTCTGTTTTACACATCATAAAGAAAAGCTCATTGCAAAAATACCTGAGGCAACTAAAGCAATGTAGTGGCACAGCCTAGTAACTCACACATTCATTCTTCTTCTGCAATAAAGCTGATGGGCAGGGGGGTTCAATTGCTCTACTGGATCTCAGGGATGGAGTATGAGAAGATACATAACTACAAAGAGAACAGAGCAAAATCTGTTTTAGGGAGAAAAAGCAACCAGTTTCAGCTAGCATCAAATACCACAGACATCCACGGGCACAGATGTACATGCCATCGAATGTGGAGCTATTTTGTTTATTTTTTTTCTGGACTAAAAATGCTATTATACATACCTAGTTCAGGGACTGTTTTATTGATTGTATTCTTTCTGGGCAGGCATTTTATAGGTTTTAAATAGCTAAGGCAAAGTATTACCCTCAGGAACGCCTTCTCCTGAACCAAAGAAATCTATTATTCTGACTTTTGAGAACAGTGAGTGAGCAAATGCAAGCAATGATAAAAGACTATAGTGAGAGAAAGTCTCATAAAAAAGTGGGGTTTTTTCCTAGATGGAACTATATCATGGCTTGCCTAGTGCGACCTTAACTAGAAACAGAGTAATTATGAGTGAAATACATGCAAAGATTGGACATGTAGAGGGATGTTTAACTTGTTGTAACTGCCTAATGTGCACATGAAGTGGGTTATTCTGTGACCCTGAGCAATTTCATATATTTCCCAGGCTAGATTATATTTCCATATAATTGAAATAAAAATGAATGTAGTGAATTGCTTTAACCACTCTTCTCCTATCACTTTGAATTTGATGTATTATTTTACCTCTGGAAATCTGGCAGCCAGGCACAAGTGTCTTTAAAAATGTCTGGAGTTAAAAAATAAGAAAGGATCTTTTCAAATAAGCATTTATCTCATAAGAATGAATTGCCAGTCTGCTCTCATACATTAAACCAGCTCACAGGCAGAATTACTACTACCTTGACTGGAACATATGCAACTTGTTGACATTAGCTCCACTCATGGGATTGTGCTTTTATGTGGATGACTCATACCTGAAAATTTATCCACCAAAACAGATGAAAATAAACCAACCCAAACAAAGTAACAAGTAAATAAACCAACATAAAAAGAAAGATTTTCTTCAAGTCCAGTTGCAATTTACCAAGAGATATCAACGCACATTTTGTAGAAGTCTCTCTCAGAAGGCATGGGGTGGACATTACAGTGATGCACTGTGAATTCCTCCTTGAAAATGTACCAGAGAGCAGGAATAATTTGTGAAGGGGGCAAGGGGCAGACTAAGCATCAAAACTCACCATGAAAGGTGGTTTTTCTCAGCAGCTGATTACAGTGTATAAACAAGCTCTGAAATTCTGATACACTCTTAGACTCACCTGCAGCTCATGGAAATGAATGTGGATCTTTCCATCAGCTAAGAGTGAGTTGGATCACATCCCATTTGCATACATGTTCCATACATCTGCTGAGAAGAAATCCAATAGCAAGTTGAGCTTTAGCATGTGTCCCAGCCACTGTATTTTTAAACGTGTGTGTTCTTGCCAGCAGATTATTTAGCAGATGTAGACTGATCAGCTTGTACAGTGAGAACTCTCAGGGCTGTGAGAGACCATTCATATCTTCAGTGGAATAGAAACCAAGAGCCCTTAAGTAGAAGCCCTGGAGTAGGTTTTATGGGGTGTTTGGCTAATCACTGCTAGAAGACAAGTAAATGCTTAGAAATGTGACCAAGGTTGTTTTCTGCCTTCCTTTTTGGAAAGCTTCTGCCTCTGTCTTCCTGGTCCTGAATTAAGTGAAGATTTGTTGGTTTGCAGTCATCCGTCATCACTCAGACTCCTCACCCAAACCCTCCAGCTTCTCCTTGACCTATTTTCTTCCCCAAAGGTGAAGCACAGGAATACGCTCCTCTTGCTTTATAGCCTATGCCATTCTGTTATTGTTTCACCAAATTTCTCAGTGCTAGAATTCAGGTGAGGAAGAAAAATTTATATTTTTACATATCTCTGGAATATGTGCAGAATAATAAAATGCTTTTTTTTGTAATTGCTGATCTTTGCCCCAAGGAAGCAAGAATTTGGAGTCAAGCTGTTTATATTTTTTTCAGGAGCTAATGGGTTAACTTGAGCCCTAAGGTAAAGTATTCACTTCTAAGATATGGTCTAACTAGTAACTGCAGCATGCAGCTGACCAGCTGTTAGATATGTGATGGTTATCCAGAAAAAAATCTGATTATTTGGTTTGGTTCTTTCTCGCTATTTTTAGGAAAGAGTTAAAAAGCAGTCTCTATGCATCTCTCATGTGTGAGACACATTTCTGACTAAAGGCAAGAATGTTTCTAGAAGCAGAAATAGCTAGGAGCTTTGATCTCTTCTAAAACCACTGAAGGCAGTTTATCTCAAGTTGCACAAACATGGATAATCTTCCTGGCTTTAAATATGTTCCAGCTGAGATCCTTCTTATGCCTTTAATGGATGTCAGTAAGTCTTCAATAGCTAACAACTTAGTCCCCAAGTAACACAGAAGGAAGATCAAGTAGCTGTGTAGTGGCTGTAGAGTTTGTAAAGGTGTAGAAGGGTGGAAATAACTTAAGCCATGAACCTGGGAGAAGGGACAGAGCTACCAGCAGCTCTGCCATGCTGCCTTGCATTTATGTGTGCAGGAGAAAAGAAGTACATTTTTCCTAGGATGTCAACATTCTTAAGTACCTATCAAGCTGTTGTCTGTCTTCAAGACTGCTGCCTTTACAAGCCATTTGCATTCCTTTTTGAACCATTTCTTCCAAGTGAACAAGCAAAAGGGATGTTATTCCACAGTCATCCATTGCAGTATGGCTGCTTGTGTGGTCAAACCCATGTATCCTGAACAAGGCTAGCAGAAAGGCCAGTGAGGTGTCACACCATCTGTGTAAAATTGTGCAGGCTCCTCTTTGTGCCCTTTGACCTATGCTGCTTCAGAAGTCTGCTCCAAAGATTCAACTGTCATTGTAGTTCCCTGTACAGGTCTCTACAATAATAAATTTGAAGAAGAAGGAAATTAATCTCATACTAATCTAATGCATTATTTACTGTATTTGTGTCTTTGTTGCTCACCACTGTTGCATCTCAACCCTTTAATTCATTGTCCTCACAAACCCTTTGCATTATTTATGTTTCATTTCTAGTGAACCACTAGGAAAATTAATGTACTGCAAAATTAAAGTGTCACATCCCGAAAAATCCTAATCGAAAGTACATTGTGGGACAAAAGACCACAGAGAACCTGCAAACCCTTCCCTTGATAAGCTGACATAAGGCCAGGCAGGGCTTCAGCCCTTAAACACAGTGACAGTATTCCCATTACTCCTCCCTGCCAACAGACTTAAAAAAGGATTGGGCAGGCAGCAGGCATTGGCTCTGCCTTTCCTCTGTCTCTGGGTCTTGCCATACAGCAAGGCATAAATACTGTGTCAGACAACTCTGTGTGGGACAAAGATGGGAAGGGTTAAGGCAGAAGGGCATTCAAGAGCTGCATGGCAGTGGAGCTCAACTCCTCTGCCCAGGGTGCTGGGCATTCAAATTGCTACAGCTAGGTATTGGCAAAATAGAGGATGAAGGAAAGGAAATGATGGCCTTTGGAGATCAGTGGACTTAAACACCTCACAAAGAAGCCTGGTCCTGACTGACTAGAAGCAGAGACATGTAATACATAATTTTTGAAGTTTGAAATAAAGACACACCACCCAGTGTGGGGTCAGGAACACCATATGGCAGCTTACAGATTGGTGTCTCTGAACCAATCCAGGACTGGAAACAGCAGAAGCCATTCTGGAAAGCAAATATTCATCTCCATAACAATAAAAATGAAAACTTTGCATGTTCAGGCAAGTCCTAACAAAACAAACCTAGCAGGGAACTCCAGAGGATGTTGTACAATTACAGCCAATTTCCTGTATGACTTCTGCTTTTTGGAACTGCTCATTTGTTTGTGTGACATTTCCTACTGCTTCCAAGCACACCGAGGGTACAGTCTTCCCATGCTCCTTCTCAACTCTTCCTGCAGTAGTTGTAACTCAAGCAAATCAGTTCCAAACAACCTCTCAGAATGAATTACTGTGCAAAAGAACACCTCTTGTAAACTCACTTCAGTACATGTGAATTAACCAGAGTGTGTGCTGTTTGTTCTGCCTAGCTCTCTAAAGAACCTCACTATCACAAATGATTCTCTCTGATGACTAAAAAGAAGAAAAACCCTTGAACAATCAAGACAACCCTCTGCTTTTGCTGCAAGACTCCTGTCAGCTCTTTAGTGAAACAGCAGCTGAAGTATCTGGGTTCGTTCTTTATTTCTTCCTTTTCAGTGATCCTTTCTGGTTTTCTGTTGATGATATATTCTCCTTTAAGTATTTCTCTAAATCATGCTTCCTGTAATTTCTCTGCCTAAACACCCAGATAGGTGTGTTTCCCTTTCTTCAAATATCTGGGAAGGAAAATACACAACATCCTGAGACAGACTCATGCTTTCTTAATGAATCTCTGCCTTCCCCCTCCAAATAATCTAAAGCATTGCAGCTAAAAATCAAAATTATTCCTTCTAGTTCTCTTTAAGGAGAGATGATGCTGGTTTCTTATTAAAATTTGCCACATGGCTACCAACTTTATTATTATGACTTGTGCTTCTTTTTTGGTTCTGAATATTTCATGTGTGGCATTCACAAAGCTGCATCCATGCGAAATAATCCACAGAAAGCATTATCTAATTTTGGGGAAGTCCCACACTGGGCTTATGTGGTATTTAGAGGTGGCTGATCATTACTTGAAAAGCATACTAGATTGCTATTGTAACATTTGACAAATAAAATCTCAGTAGCTGCTTGAATAATGAAAGAAACATTAACTAGCACATCTGAGGAGCTATGGAAATTGTTCTCCAAATACATTATTCAAGAAGCAATTTTTCAGTCAGTGTTAGAGGTGATATTGGCCAAAGTACAGGACAAAATGTTGTTCATTGTTAAGGCATAGTTTGGTATATACGTTGTTTTGCAAATTCGTCGTTTTGCAAATTCGTCATTCTGCTGTGTATTTGAAAAGTTCCATGAACACAGCCTGAGGCTGTCAAACTTCCTTCTACTGGACCTGATCATTTTTCATCCAGTCTGAAGATGGTTTTATAATTAAAAAAAATGCCAAATCTGTTACAGTTTCAAAAAGGTTATTTACACACCAGCTTCAAAAATAATGTGTGTTTTGCTTGTTTCTGAAAACACTTTCAATATCAGGTAAGAAAAAAACCCAACCATTAATGTTTTGTGTTCATCCTAGTGTAAAATGTCAGAATAAAAGTCAAGAAGTGCAAGGTGCTCCCCTAACACATTCTGACATTAAAAATTTTGATTTTATGAATATGTGCCCTATAGCTTATAGATTTTTATTTCCATTTCTTTGTTTTCTTGTAGTTAGCTTTTTCTTTTATTTAGCACTCATCCATGGGAAACAGATTACATTTTTAGTCAATTTTGGAAGCTGTTTTCATCAGAGAACTCGATTCTTGGAACCTCTGGCGTTTATCTGGTGGTTGCTTGAAGAGCACTGTGTCAGACCCCCTGAAGACCAGAGACTGAACATCTGCTCTGAATGCTGATAACCAGAATATTCCTGATTTAGTTGTTGGCAGAGCCAGCTCTGGGCTACTCAGCAGACAGTGACATTTTGCTGCTCACGGACCTGACAGCCATAACATGCATGACATGCTGACTTAAAGGAGGGGTAGATTTTACATGGAAAAGCTTTGCACATTCATGTCACTTTGACCTTGTTTGGGGGCACAGGAAAATGGAGGGAAGAGGGACACCAGACAGGGTGGTTCTCCCCTGGTAGTTACCACTGACCTAAATATTCCTTCCATAGCCTTGTGGAAATGATAGCCATAGCTACACTGAGCATCCTAGACTCCAGTCTATTTAGGTAGAGGGAGAGCAGATAACTTTCTTCCCACCATTACACGTTCCCCCTATCAAGAACCCGTGCTGTTCAGTATTGAGGCTGAAATACCTGATTTGGAAGAAATGCTTTCCTTCGGTGATACTTCTCTGCCTTTGACAGTTACTAACCAGGATGGGTAGTTTTGATCTTCTTCACTGAATCTATAAACCTCTCCTACATATCATGTTTTTCCTGGCAGCCTTTGTTCCTTGATATATTGTATCAGCCTTCTTGGGTATCACTGTTGCATCAAGCCTCAGCTTCTACAAGAAAATCTAAAAGAGTGCCCTTTGAAAACATAATCAAAGTGATTAACTGTATACAAGTGACAGAAGAAGACACAAACATTGAAAATGAGCACTCAGCAGGTAACATACTTCATCTTCTCTCCGACAAATTATTTAATATGGTTGTCTGAGTATTCACCAGCTTGACTCAACTCCTGCAATTTCCCTCTCCCAAATTTAATCTCCTTCATTTTAAAACAGTAGCTGATACTGGATAGAGGATTTCTCTGCAAGGCCTGAGGCTTTTCACAAGGCAGAACTATCACTTGGGACTTTTGGACTGCTGTAGGAAGCATCCTTTAGATATCAAGGAATCCGTGTATCATTGTCTCCAGCACTCACAGTCTCCCCTTCTTCATTTCCCTGAATAACCTCTTTACTAAATGTGAATTGAGAGGATTTAAGAGATGGGGCCTATTTGTTCTGCTCAGGTCAAAATATTTTATTTTAAAATATCCTTTCTTCTACCATTGGTCAAAATCTTGAGGCTGAAATAGAATACAGCTGAACAAATACTGTTCTGTGGTTTTAACACACACACAACCAGAATAGCATCAGAAATGTCACAGATTATTAATACCAAGAGGATACTTTTATAGACAGTATTATTTTTTACTATTATATATTATATATGTGTTATTATACTATAATCTGAATAATGCAATAATACAATAATTATGCCAGAGTACGGTAATAATATTATAATAAAATGTATTGCCAGAATTGCAACTAGTTGATTAGACAACATGATAAACAGCAGGTGATACATAATATACACTCAGATTTCATGCAAGCATAAATCAAATTATAAGTTTTGATAAATTTGTGATATCTTACATCACAGCTGGCTTTGCTTCATGTGACCAGTTAAAAAGAGCAAAACAATTCCTTATTGATTCCATAAAACAATTCATGAGCTGTAAACATGCCAGCCTTAAATTTGCAGCTAGGTGGTACTAACATTTTGATTTTACTGATGCCCAGCAAGTGTCTACTTTGTATAAACAAAGCCAAAATAGAGTTTATTTACAATGTTCTGACGCACTACAATATCTAATGTGAAAATACATCAATTCTTGGTACGCTTCCTTGCATAAAAGCATAAAGATTATTACAACCATCAAAATACACGATCTAGTCGTCTTTTTTTCAAAAATCTGGTCCATCATTTAAATCTGAATATCAAATATTTAGCACAAGTTTTGGTTCTCTTACCCTAGAGTGTAATCAGCAACAGTACTTGTTATAATAAACCAGGTTCAGCCCAAAAATACTTAATGTTTCTTTTGAAATGTCAGCTTCTTCTGCCATGTTAGGGGATAAAAGTCTTCATACTTAAAATAAATGTTTCACGTTGCTTCTGGTTTTAAAGAAATAAAGTGTAAAATGAGAACTAAATAAATATATGAGTTTTTGTATGAAAGTCATACCCTTTTTTATTACTCCCTTGTGAGATTTGAATGCTCTGCTTAATGTAACCCACACGTTTTCCTAGTAACACCGTATTCTCATTAAATTTGCATATATTTAGCAGTAATTTGTGAATTCAATTTATTTTGCACAAAAACATATTCTTGTTTCAGTATACCCATTTTGTTTCATTATTCTAGTATGTTTGGTCATTAAAAAATTAAAAATTAATTTTTATTATAGTATCTGAAACATCATCATGCTTGCTTTCCTTTTCCTTCACTTGATCTGCTAAACAAACCTGTATCATCACTGTTTGAAGGAGATTATTAAAAGGGATGAATAATACTGGATGCTTACCTTGAAAATTGACACCAGCTGCTTTCCTGTGGTGATAACTTTATGGTTTCTTGTTCAAACAACAGAAACAAATTGTTCAAATTCTTTCATTAGTACTTCCACTGCCACAGGCATGGGCAAAAAATACTTTGTACCTACACGGTAAATTTTTTATAGCAGCGATCTGCAGGTTTTGTACACAGATATGAAACTTTAACAATGTAAAACTGTTTGGAGAATTGAAGACAACAGCATCCAAGAAGAATAAGATTACTGCATTTCTGATCTCTTCTACTGTGTGCTGGTGTTACAATGGCCAGAAATGTTCTGATATTTGAGGTGTGTGAAGTTTCTTTCCTGTGTCTGTACAAGGTGGAAACAAATCGTAGCCAAAGCAGGGCAAGACTTGGTGTGTAGCTGCTCCCTGGGTAGAGTCCCTGAGTGCCATAGACCCTACAGCTCTTTCCTGTCCAGTTACAGATTGGAGATGCATCTCCTTTTTTACTCCAAAAGCAGTTAAATAGCACCTGGGTGCATCAATCCTCAGAAGCAAGTGCAGGAGGACTTGAGAGTGGTCATTGAAGGGTCAGACGTGCTGCCACTCCTGGAACACGCGACCCCTGGGATGGGCTTGGCTCCGTTGTCATCCTAAACCAGGTACTTATTAATTTGTGTGCCATCCATATAATAACCATGCTGATGTTTCAGGTGCTATTTTTGTACATTTTGTGCATAAAATTATCATGAGTTACTCTGGAACAGCTGTCCTGCGTACAGCTGAGATGTGTCCTGTGTGCAGAGATGCTGGGTATCTCAGTATGAAGAAGTCATCAAGACAACCACTGTTTTTGGGTTTTTTTTAATGT
>VXAC01001664.1:0-61512 GCA_013399225.1 Rhipidura dahli
ATAATAATAATAATAATGATGCATCACAGTAGCATAAACGTAGGTACATTCCAGATAGCTATGACAGTTTTTATCTTTTCAGACATATTTATGTACTTAGATCCTATTGAGAAATTTTATACAGATAGTACATTTTGCTGAAAAAACAAGAAGGATCGAATAGAACAATTTTAGTTGGCACTGTAGAAGATTAGCAGCCTGCTAATTAAAAAGATTCTACACATGACATTTTGAACTAGTGTCTATATGTCATAAATTTGGTGTATGTGGTCACTAAGTTGCTCTGGGTTTTCTTAAATTAACAAAAGCCCTTCACTTTTTAAAGATACTGGTCCATAAAATTGAATACTTTAAAACTAGACTGGACTATCAATAAAAAGATGGCACTTCTTGACTATAATAAATGTGTTTTTTTTCAAATCTGTCCTTTCCAGTATAAATCATGTTGACAGAGATGCCCCCTCCCACACACATAAGCTTTAGCAGCAGTTTTCTATTATTTTAGCCATCTGAATAAAAACAACTCTCAAAACCAAACCTATCAATCTTACCTCAATGTGTTGAAACATGTATGGGTGATTGCATATCTTTCTCAATTGCATGATAGTGTTCATAAGAGTTTTTGCTCCACCTTTTCCCTACAGGTACAAACAACACAAACCAAATGATTAATTTCTTAGTTTATGAATATTAAACCTTTTAAAATATTTTTATCCCAAACCCAAACACTGCATCACTAATAAAAAAACAAAACCAAAAGGAAACCAAAAAACCATTAAAACTCCCCAATAATAAAAAAACAAAGCAGGCCAAACCAAAACAAAAATTCAAAACAGTTGTCTTGCTGTCATCTGTCACAAGGATGCTCTGCAATGAAGACCTGGAAGTAATCCATGAAGTGCACTACATTTCTACCTTCAGTATTCATGGTGGGAAGCAGAGCATCTACTGTCCTGTTTATTTATACCATTTATTATGAAACCATACAAATTCCATAGTGTCTGAACCCCCTACAGGAAATGACTCTAGCTGGGTTCTTTTCAATTCCACAGTAACTTCTCCAGTCTGTTAACTTGGTATATGGGTTTCTCACTTCAGGCCAAATAAAACATCAGGCCACAGGCACTAAAATGCTAAAGCTCACCAAATTCATGAGTCATCTTATTATTTATGGAAGTATATTCTCAAAACATACAGGTTAACTACAGTTAATCTTGTAGAACCAGGACACTCATCAGACAGTCAGTTGCGCTATACCAAACTGTATGGTTTAGAACTAACTGCAGCTGGTCAATGTAAGTTTGAGAACATCTGAATAACATTAACATTGCCAAAATCTTGCTATTTTCAAATGCCATTTTGTTTTGTTGCCATTTTATAAAAAATATAAACAGAGTAGCAGCAACATTCCAGATTACTGTATGACTAATTTAGATTTTTTTTTAAAATCTCATAAAAAATAATTTACCAATTTCAAGTATTAAAACCAGGGGGAAATACACTACTTGATTATAATACATACTAGCAATATTCTAGTATTTTCTAGGAAGTACGCTGAAATCATAACTTTCATCTAGAGCAGAGATTATCCATTTGAAGGGGACACTAAAACTTGGTTTTGTTCTTTCCAAGATCATCTCACATTTGCTCCAAAATGCAGTTTGTATTTGTTATAAAAATAATCTCCTAGAGTTTTCCAGCTTAGCAAATTGTGTCTAATCTCAGCTGGGTCCAGGCCAGAGCTGCAGAAAGACAAGATTTTTTCCTAACACAACAGTTGTTTGATCATTGAAGCCAAGCAGTCTTAACAACCACCTCCCTCTGCTGAGAGCAGGTAGCAGTGATAACAGACCTTGATTTAACACTTAAAGAAAAAAATTATTTAAGAGAGGGCTGCAAGAAAGGAAAAATTTTAGTCCCTTGGGGATAGAGTGAGGCAAGGGAAATGTTCAGAAGACAGCAAAGGCAATTTTAACTGGGAGGTAGAGAAACAGGTAGAACAAAATACACAGAAGCTTCTGAGCAAATGGAAGAAAGAGATCAGAAAAGAAAGAGAGTAGAAGATTGTAATACAAAATGAAATTTTTAGGACAAATATAAAGACATCAAACTGCAAAACTGCATTAAAAACACAACGGAGGAACATGAATTAATGTCTAAAAAGTGTTCAAACTACAAAGATGAGCTTCAATATCCACAGAAAAAACCCTCTGTCTAGAGTTTAATTAAGCACCAGCAAAAAAACCTATTTGACTGTAAAGAACTAGGAAGGTAAAGCAAGATACTGAATTAAAAAATCACCCACTGTACCAATGCAACCTGAAAAAGGATTATGGAAAGTCTGAATGTGATTGCACTGCATCAGCAATATACACAAGAGGGTACAAACGGAAACCATGACATTCTAGATATTCTGCAGTGTCTGTTCAAAGTATTTCACATTTACTACAGTTTTGTTATCATGTGAAAAGTTGATGAATGGCAATTTCTTTACTCTGTATTGACTTGATCAAATCCCATGGCAGCATAACCAACATTTCCTGACACAGTCTAAATCTGATTATACGACTTGAAATCTTACTGATCTCTTAAAGAATTTTGACACCAACAGATCTTGTAAGAATGAACGCAAGCATACAGTCCCAGCTGACTGAAACAAGACTTAACTAATAGCTTTGAAAGACAAGATAAATGACCTTATGTAGCCATCGCCGCCACAATCACAATTATTCAGATATGTTATTGAATTAAACTCAGCCAAGGGAAATGCATTTTTTTTCTCAAACATTGCCTGTTTGCAGAAAGGCACTGCAACTACACTGAATACAAGCAGTATCTTCTCCTTGTGAATAGCTGCAGTCTTGTAACTGAAAGGCATGCCTGCAATTTCTCCTCCCATGAGAGATATCTGCATAAGAATCTACACATTAATTTTATAAAACAGAAATCATATTGTTAACATGTTTACTCGTAATACATTATTTCCTTCATATTTTAGTCTTTTATACCTTCTTGTCTTTTTCAGAACCATCTGTGAGCAGGATCCCCTTGGCTTGCATGTGACGGTACAGGATCTTTTGAAGAGCTGACATATCACATTTGATCACATATTCCACCTGGTGCAAAAAAAAAACCCCAAGAACCATAAACACACTAGCGTAATAATGCTAGTAGAATCTAACTGCAGAGTCTTGTCATTCTAGAACAAAACAAACCAAAAAATCTTACTAATCTTTTATCTGTACCATAACACCACATAAAATTTCAACGACCAGCACTTCAACTGCAAGCACAGCAATGAGTATCTCAAAAGATTATCTGTGAGTCACACCTGTAGCAAGACAGCTGGATCCTAAGGATGCAACTGCAGGATTACCAAACATACTTTATTTCTCACTCCATAATTTTTAAAATCTAAAAAATAATTTAAAATTAGTTTTATATTTAACATGCAACTAAAAAGGTATTTTATGTTTAATAACCAATGCAATTTATTATGTCTGTTAAGCATTATAGAAATTTTAAGCAAAAATAAATCATATAAATAAAAATATCACCACTGTTTATCTAGCAATTAAGAATCCCTCACAGAGTCTAACTAGCATAATATTTACCTAGGTTGTCACAGAAATATGCTCTTTTCTCAGCATACACAAAAACACAGGGAATTAATACAGTACTGTATGACCCCTTCATTCAGCCTGACTTGTTCAGCTTTGTAAAACTATATTTAGTTTTTGACTGCATACTAGATTTAAAAACAGTAACACAAATACTTCACATACCAATTTTATATAATTTTTTCTGCTGCCCAGTGTCCGGGTTATAGTCACTATGTTTTTAATAAGTTATGTGAAATAAAAACTGTAATATAACAAAACCACAATAGGGGCTAGAAATCTTTCAAGCTGTGAATAAAAGACAAAGCATAACCTTCCTAATGTTTAGTAAATAAAAGGGAAGAAAATTATCAGGTTATTTTCTTCTCAGAAAGACGGGAGTATGAACTCCTTGAGAAGCAACTTTCTTCAACAGCTTCTTCCCCAAGATTAGCAAAAGCAAATGAACCTTATTAACAGGCTTCAGTACCCAAATTCAATCCTCATGGTTGGATGAGCTCCTTTTTTCAAGATAGTGGCAACAAAAAGAAACAGCCTTATGAGCATGAGTGTGTATGCAACTTGAAAATTTTCCTTCTCCAAAGCCTATTATTGGATTTATCAAACACAGTGACTTGATTTCAGAATTATTTTCAAATGCAAGTATGTTTTATTCTCAAATAAATGCTTCTGAGGGTACTGAGAATTTGACAATTGAAGGAACAAAAATTTGCTATAGCAGTACCGTTGACATGATTATAAAGATGAAAAATAATTTTAAAATGCCTTTCCTTTTACTGTCTCTAAGCATCTGTACAGAATTCTCAATTCATTTAGCCAGTCAGCTCATAACACACCTTACAAATATTGCAGTTTGGTATGGTTTTAATCCAGTTTACCTTAAAACCAAATTTTCCTTATCACACCTTACAAATTTACTTTTTTTAAATTTAGTTGCTGTTGTTATTCTGGGAAGAGGGATGTAGAACTGCAGAGGAGGACAGTGGGACAAGATGAGTTACCCAGAAATAAAAACAATTACCTTTGAAATCAGAATATAATTTTAAGTTCTGAATTAAAAAGCCACTAGTTTAAAAAAATGGTGTAATTTCAACAAGAGACTTCACACAACTCCTGGAATAATAATGCAGGACCAATTGTGCCTGCTTTATGAAGTCCAGTAGTTCTTCAAGAATTTCAGTGAACTAGTTTCAAACCAGTGCAAGAAGGATGATGCAGGACAGAATTTTATGCTCAGTGTATGGCTGACTCACAAATTGAAATCAGATTCTGTAGAAAGAAGTTGCATATCTTACAGTGGTTATAACAAACACATTTAAAGTTGGTGAGGAATCCTGAGAATGCAGAAACTTCAGGTACTCAGGCCTCCTCTGGCCAGCTTTCTCTGAAGAGATATAAACAAACAAATGCTAAAGAGGTCCTCTTCCGCAAAATAAATCTGAAAAAGGGACATTACTTAATGCTTAGAAAGAATATTAAACCCTTTCCAGAAATCCTCTCATTGCAAACCTTTTCTGGCAGTTGAGACTCAACCTCTTTCTTCAATCTTCTCAGCAAAAAGGGCCGAAGCACTTTATGGAGACGACGGATGATCAGAATAGTTTCTTCCTCATTTAAGTCCACCTAGAGAAGTTTAAAAAAGTCACTACAAGGCAACTCAAATATATTAGGTAATGCCTTCTCTCACATGAAAACTTAAGAATGTGCAATAATTATTTGCATCTTATAACCAAACTGAGTCAAAAAATACACCTTAAACCTTAAAATTCTGGTATTATAAAAAAGGGGTCTTTTAGTTATGTTAAATCCCTAAGTACCAGGGCAAGTTCAAAAACTAATCCTTCTGTATAAGCTCTATTCTGCTTTCAAAGTGGTTTATTTCTGATCTTTTAAAAAACACTGTCACAGTACCCTTTCTCCAGTCATGGCAAATGGAGCGTTGAACCACTGTTCAAAGGTGCTGCAGCTCTTGAAAATGGTTGGAAGGAGGAAATTGAGAAGAGCCCAAAGTTCAGGCAATTTGTTCTGCAAAGGAGTCCCAGTCAGCAGGATCCGCCGAGGGGCCACATAGTGAGTATTCAAGACCTGAGTCAGCTTGCAGTGATGGTTCTTCATTCGATGGCCCTCATCTACTATCATGTACTTCCACCGAATCTGAAAGAAAAAGAAGAGAAGTTGGCAAAGTTAGAACAGGCCAGTCAAGTTCCTCCCAACAAGTATAGAACAAAAATACTAAAAGCCTGAGACATTAGTCAGTCTCAACCTTGAGGAAAGCTAAATCAAGCATTATGCAATTATCAGTGTCCTTGCTAGCAGTAAACATAGAGACAAGCACTAGGTATGTTCAATATGATGTTAAATTCTGACTGGAATTGAAACAGCAAACAGCAGATTCCTTCCATTTTTGGGAAAGAGATCAGAATGACTGGCTTTTCAAGGTCAGAATATGGTTCACAGTGGAAGAAAGAAACCACATAAACTCCCAATAAATCTGTCTGTAACGAGAACCTTGAAAGGAGAAAAAAGCATTTTCAGATAAAGTAAGTATGCTCACAAACAATATCAACCCTGAACTTTGTTTCAGCTAATCCTGTGTTTTCACTTGAGAACAAAGCAGCGTAATTAAAATTATCTCAGTTTCTGTGCTTTCAACCAAAGCTTCTGTTTCTTAATACGAAATCTTAAATGCAGTCACAGCAGATGTTGAAAGCTGTTGTTCAAACTCTCTGCTACCACCTGTACTACAACACGGACAATCAATATAAGTGCCACACTGACTATATGATTAGGAAGGCCTCAGTTTGTACTTTTACAGGTGTTACCTAATTCCATTTTCCATGACACAATGAGTGGCAGAGTGCTGTCCTTCCTACCTTTCAGCAAGAGTGGGAAAAAATAGAGGAAAAGGAACATTATGTAGTCTCAAGCTGTTTTCAAGCATTCAGAGTGATGCTAAGAAAATACACTGCCTTTGTGCACTGCCTATTACACAGGACAAACAAGTAATGTGCAGTAAATATGCTGTACATAACAGACGAAAATGAAGTGAAAATGAACAAAACTACAGGACCATACGGTTTCTCTGTATGGCAAAACACCTCCTTAAGTCTGCTTTGTGTGCACATGAAATAGTCTTACATAACAGTAGCTTTCATTTTAATTCATTATATTTGATACCTACCTGTAGACAGTGAGCCCCTAGGAACTGCAATGTGTAGACTCTTTAGTCTGGATACCAAATTCATGATATAGGTAACTATTTAGTCACATGGGGAAAAGTGACCACGTAGCTGGAAGGGCTCTAATAAGAGTGAGCTTCAGGACAAAAATAACAGAAAAATTAGAAGTCACTGATGCAGATTAGGTTGAATATCATGCAGAGGTGAGAAAAGTCATGTTCTTCCAAGGACAGACAAGTTACAGTACTGACAGAACTGCACAGAGGAATTAGTCCCCTCGCCACATTCAGGAAAATCCTACTCTTTACATAACGGGAGAGTTGTGACTGAGAAGGTCTATCAAAAAAAGAAGAACAGGAAAGTAGATGAAGGGTTAACTTTTACTGAAGGACAGAAAAACTGAGAATTTCCCTATAACACAAAAATGTGTTTTGTGGTATGCACCATCTGGAGGTGTCTGGGTCTTGTTGCAGAGAGATAATAGTTAAAATTACCTTAGCAAGGATATGTTTGTCCTTTATTATGTACTCATAAGTAGTTAAAAGAACATTAAATTTTCCACTTCGAAGCTGAGGAACAAGTGAACGGCGCATTGCAGGTGTACCCTGAAAGAGAGAGACATGTGAGTTGTCAGTCTCTACACTGTTGAAGAAAAAACATTGTTTTTATGAATTAGCAGACTATGAGCAACTACAATACTACCATACAGTAAATAACACATTGATGTAATTCCAGACCTTCTCAGAGTGCTTTCCCTAAACCACTGCTAGACTGTAAAGCTGCTTATGGGGGTTATGGAAATGCATAGCTGGTCTGGTCACCCTACAAATTGATTGGTTATATCACTACTACAGCAGCTACACAAGGAAGCACTTAGCTATGAATAAAATGTTAGGAAGTGACCATCTGTAACTCTCATAAGAAGCCTTGTGATGTGGTAATTAACAATTTTATTCTGCATTCTGTATAATGGTTTACAGTTGTTTTACTTCTACAGTCTTCCACAGTTTTCTACAGTCTTCTTAGTATGATTAACTCACACTGCTTAGTACCTGATACACATGACAAAACCCGATAAGCATTTTAAAAGTTTGCAGAGACAGAGGAAAATCTATCTCTAGTTATCGTTCCTTCTATTCTACAGTCATATAAAAATCAAATCAAACCTTGTAAGATATCTTCACCACAGAAGGAGCCCATTTGTCAAATTCATATGTCCAATTGGATAAAGTCCTGTCATATAGATTACAGAGAAAAAGTAACATTTCATCATTTGCAGATCAAACTTCACAAATGTTTCCAAGTGGCTGCCAGCTTTTCAACACATTTTATGTAATCAACCCCCATAAATAACAACATATTTTAAAAATGCACTTTTATATACTGCAACAAAATACAAGCATGTCAGAGGGAAGTAACCAAAAAAGAAGCATGAAAATCTCTTTCAGCTTATATGTGGGGCCCTTTCTGAAACCAGTAGAAGTACTGTTATACATGCACCTTTATACTTTGGAACATAGTAAGGATAAGAACAGTATCTCAGAACAAAAAAATAGTTTCTAAAGTTCTTGTATACTACTTATCATCCAAAAATTGACATTACAGCCTTTCAGATACAGCCCAATGAAACAGATAATAGACTTAAACTGTGTTCTACTCAAGCAGAACTACTCATAGTACCACCACTATGCGGATCCATTCTCGCACTGTTTCTGCTGTTTGATCACAACAAAAAAGTTGTTATGGTGAAGCTAATTGCTACTACAAGATAATAGCAAAAAATAACCTTGAGGTTTTTCAGCTACTTGCTGTTTTCTTTTCCTTCTTAGAGGACTGATGATGGCAGCAATAGTAACAACTTAGAAAACGCAGAGAAAGGCAGCTTTTAAAATGTATACAAGGGAGAACTTTCAACTCCTCTCAGTTCTAAAAAAAACACTAGAGTATTTAAAAGAAATGTTATTTTTTACTGTGCCCACATGAAAATTGACATTAATACACTCCCAATATTTTTGTTTCATAGCTCTTCCCCCAGATGCTTCTTTTCATACTAAGGTTATCACTTGTATCCACACAATTAGGCAAACCTGTGGCATTTATCTTAGTCAATCAGTTACTACTGCAGTGTAGCCAAAAGACAGGACCCCTCAAAAGAAATCAAGAGATGACCACAAATCAAATTTATCCTAATTTGAGAACAAATTTGCACGTTCAGCACAACTGGTGGACAAATTAGCTAATGAAATTACCGGGAACTTCTGAACATCAATCAAGTCAATTACACATAAAAATAAGGAAACAACATCTCAACGTCCTATAAGAGTACTACAATGCCTGATATTTTTAATTCAAATCACTAAAATCCACACCTGACCTTTGGAGAAAGGAAAGTGCATTAAAAGAGATGTATGAAACAAGCAGCATTTTGGAAAGTTAAGGAAAAGGAGGCAGCACAATAAACAATCATAATCTGCACACCTGACCAAAACGTGCATATCAATCAAGGCTACATATATCCAGGGCTACCTACACAGTAAAGATCAACCTCAGTAAGACATGCCTGCATAGTATCAGATGATGCACCATCTGCTTAAAGAACTAAGCAACAGATTTTTAAAATCAGTTAAAAGCTGAAAGGTGAAGCGCATGCAACAGGAAAGAAAAAACATCCCCCTCTTTTGGCTTAAGAGTGAATTACAGTAAATTCAACCCTGCTTGCCAAAATTAATTGAATCAAGTGTTTTATCAGCTTTTTGGTTTTCCCAGTGTGTTGTGTTCCAAACAAACCAATCTGCAATGCTTAGGACAATAATGCCAGAATGAACCCGTTACTTACGACAAGGGAACAATGATGAGATATGGGCCATTGAGTCTTTTGTGCTCCATCAGGTAAGTGATGAGAGCAATAGTCTGTATTGTCTTTCCTAGTCCCATTTCATCTGCTAAAATTCCATTCAGATTGTTATTATAGAGGGAAACCATCCATTCCAGTCCCTGGAGCTGAAATGAAGAGTTAAGAGTTCCAGTTATTCATACTCACAAAAATAATCAATAATAAATAATTAATAATAAATCAGCAGTATGGGACCAATGTTCTGATGTCCCTGTCGACTTACAAGATGGATTTCCTTTAGTAATACTATATGCATGGGGACCCCTGTCCATCTTTTTATAGAAATAATCATTCCTATTTAACATAGTCTGCAAGATGACGTCAGATTTCATATAGGTAGGTTTTACTACTGCACACAAAGCAAGAGAGGCACTCATATATAAGGCTGATGAATGCCACTGCAGGAATTTTTTCCTCAATTTCAACACTGTCAAATGCTAACTTTCTGTGTGTATTTCATGACATGTGCCTGTGTCAATTAAAATCTTTCAAAATGAAACTTGTCAAATCTGCACAAAACATGATAAGCCTCACTCTTGCCAATTGTATCACTGGTACACTAAAGCTCTTGTAGCACATGTCCACTTAAGTGTCTGCCATCAAAACTCCGTGTCAGAGTAGGCCACCTTTGTCCAAATATGCCTTGTGTATAAAATTCCTGAGCTGGAAGGAAGCCAGAGTTCTGTAGCTTAGCAATGTCTACATAAAAGAATTTTGCACACCAAGGAATACTGCTAGAAGGCACTATTCCCTTGTCAGACAGATTTCCACGTGTGTGTATCACATTACTGATGGATTTGTGAAGTTTCTGCTTCTAACATCCAGAGTTTTGGTTTGTCTCATGCATGGAGAGAGCAGGAAATCAGGTGGCCCGAGAAAGTTCAGAGGGAAAACTCTACAATACATGCTTGAAGTAACCGTCTGCTGTCCCTGCAAGACAGTAGCCAAAATAATGTTGCCAATTTACTGGCTTTACATACATGTGGACTGATTCACAATTACTATTGAGCCATCAGGAGCTGACTGGAATCTGCAGTCCTACTGTATGTGTCCCACTTACAAAGTCACTTCATAATTGAGAAGAAAAAAGTTACCCTGTCTGCATCGCTATCTGTTATGTGGAGAGATACATATACACACAAATAATGTTCTGCCTAGAGAAAAGATGCAGGTTGTTGGAGTTAACCAGAAAGTTGTACAATAGCAGAAGTGGAGAAAACACACGTCAAGGACATTTTCAATCACCCGTGAATCTAGGTTATGGTCAGAATATCGAAGTTCTTGGTTACTAAATCCAGTGGAAGTCTGTGAAGACCAGATGACACCAATCTCCATAGTAAAATATTTTTCTTATTCTCAAATTGTATCCGTCACTGCATCGAATTATTAGGATCTTAATTAAACAACAAAATTCTAAACTTTTAAATACTGGAAGAAGAAAAATGCTGTCAACCCACCACAAAATAAAACACTAAGAACTGAAGTTACAAGTCAATGAGAAGGATAGCAAAACCAAAGTATTATTCATCTGCAATGAAAAAAAAAGTTGAGGTGGCTGTAGAAAGTTTGTATTATTTAAGCACTACATATGAAACATTATCTGTGACAGGTGTCATTGTTTTGTCTGTATTTTCAAATTCTAACCTACAAGAGACTTCATATTTTTTAACAAGTTTTCAGTTTGCCATATGAAATACCACACTAAAATGTTCAGCATAATTCCAAGTTTAAGTATTTTAATGCTTTAGTAATTTCTCACCTGATAATGTTTTAATGTGCCATTAATAAGAAGGGAAGACTGCTTTTCCACCCTTTCTGTGATTGCATGAGCAACAGTGTAGTAGGACTGAGACCCTCTAGCACTATATTGCATGCTATATTCATCATCCACATCTTGTTTGGCAGTCCTGGAAAGCAGAAAAGGAACTTGAGTGAATTCCCACAAACAAGTATTTTTTGACTATGGCTCACATATATACGTCTAAAGAAACAGTACAATTCCTCACCTTTGATGAGTACACCAAAGGGTGCAAGATTATAAACAGTATATAATTAAATGACCATGCTCCTTCTCCTGCAGATATTCATGCCACAAGTTACTGTAATCTACAGAAAGCTACTCTTATGAAATGCCACTGTATGAAACCACAGTTCCAATTAAACAGCACTTAAGGAACACTCACTCAATTATTTGCTTTGCATCTTTCTCAGAAACTTCCTCACTGTTAGGATCCAGAAGTATCTTCTCATCTGCTTCTAGTCTGCTTGATTCTTCTTCCTCATCCTACAGGATACAGAAAAAGAACACAAGCTGTAGGAAGTGAAACATGTTCCTCAGTCATACTTTCAACTGGCATTCACATACTGGTAGCTTTCCCTGGTCAGTGGTTTATGACGGACATCTGAATCACAAGGTTCAATTTTACACCTATTCAGCAATAGAATTGCACTGCAGCATAACAAGACGATTTATTTTTGACCCACATTAACCAGCAGGAAGTCATAATACTTTGAAATAAAACCTATTTTCCCCTTTAATGATCTTACTTTCAAAAGGCTTTCTCTGACTACCATATTCATGGAGAGTATTCCAGTATCATGGGGTTTTTTATGTTGTATTCTAGATGTGTGATAAATTAATAAAGCTTAAAAATTGTCTACTGATTTAGGCCTCTAGTTTCCTAATTTTTTAAAACCAGTTATTTTCACTCTTTTTAAAGTAACTTGTCTTTTGGCTATGATTACAGCAGATAGCAAACACCTTGAAAGGTCACTAAGTGAGATTCTGAAATCTGACATGTATTAGGCCCTTTTCTCCTATCTTAATACTGACAGATATGTAGAATTATATTACCAGAAATTAGTCCTACAAAGGTACATACCATAACATCATATAGTCCAGTCAGTTTAACATCATATAGTCCAGTCAGTTTCAGTGCTTGTTTAGTCTAGTATTGTGAAGACTGCTAAACTTAGGAGAACTGAGTTCTATACCTAGTTCTGCTACCAGGCTGTTGACTGAACATGGTCTTTCTCTATTCCTCACTTCTGTTCTCCCTTAGAAAGTACTGATGTGAAAATGCTATGCAAGTATCAGTATTCATTATTCATGGTACCTAGTATTACGGCATTGCAAGCCTGGGATCTTTATGTATGTTACTTTTAAGATTCTTTTTAAATTTTTTGTAATAATAGTATTTACATCATCATCCAAATACTGAATCAAGTAAGCCTACCCTGAAAGTCTGAATATAAATCCCTGGCATAATTCCTAACATTTTAATAAACATAATATATGTCATAACCCCCTTACTTTATTGCCTGTAAAACCTCTGATGCATAAACCTTGAAGATGTTAATTTCATTCAGCACAAAGCCACAATGCAGTGTTTCCTGAGGTGTATTTTAAAACAGGAACTGCTTAATTCTCTGGTTCATTATTAGGAATAATCAGAGTAAAATACTTATTCTTCCTAATCACAATTACCAGTTAAGCATTTACAGCGTATATAAAGAACAACCGCTATAAATCAAGAAGTACAGAATCTATTAACTTTCCTGTTTGTATTAGTCTTGAAGCACCTACACATCTGCTATCACTTCCCCTCTTCTCACTAAGAAGAAGGGGAAAATGAAGTATGAAATAAGTCCTTGTTTTTTACTTCATTGTCACAGTGTTTCTTTTTAAAGATATATACCTCTTCCTCATATTCAGAGCCACTTTCATCTTCACTGTCTGATCTGGGAGCAACTTCATAGCTGTACAAAAATGACAGAAAGACTATGAATTATACGTAACAAGAGGAGGTAACAGGTTCAATACATCTCCTATTCAGCTTACATACAATATATCAAAACAAGAATAGAATAGGTAAACAAGAAATAAAGTATAACATGAAAAGTATCACAGCAAATAGAAAAAACAGTCTACTTTGTACAGTAACTGCTTACCCAGGGTTCATTTCCAGCCAAGCATCCAGCTGACTTGCTTTGGGTGCTTCTGGTCCAAGAAGAACTTTGCCAGTTTCAGTGTGAGTCACTTTGACTGGAAGATCACTCATCTGACTGCTCTCATCTATGGGCTAAAAATTCAGGTGGCATTTTACACCATAAGGCAACTGAACTTCATGCTTGTCTTACAGAATAAAAACAACTAATAGCAGTATCAAAATTCCAATTCTGAACAACCAGTGAAGTTTTGTTACTAGATGCCACACTTTCCCACATGACTACTAAGCAAGCACTGAGTCACAGTATTTCTGTGCAAAACATTCTATATGACATCCACAACTATTCCCAGTATCCCAAGTAAATTAAAAAGAACAGGATGGAAAAGAATACACTTGCTTTTTGTCAAGATACAAGGTGTGCATTCTTATAGGCATTTAATCCTGTTATTTATACCAACAGACATCTGTAACAAAAAACACACAGTGACTTCATGACTTTTTTTTTTGAGAAACAAGAATCAAACGGTTTAGTTAACTTTCTAAGTAAAGGCCTGTTTTAAAGCTCTGAATGAGGTAGAATATGCCCTGTTACTGAATGAAGAATATTATTTGAAGAATGACCCAGAAAAATTAATCATTTCCATTTGGTTCTGAGGTAGAAAGAACTTTCAGATGTCTTCATCCATCATTACACTATACTCTGTCCTGTGACTGAAGGGTAATTACATGCATTGTCAACAACGTATTTTTAAAAAGATGAGAAGATAGACTATATGGTGTTTATAAGCTCAAACTAGAAAGTAAGTTGTCTATATACAGACTGCAAGAAAAATATTTCTTATAAGCACATTACAAAAATGAGAGGCAGACTTCAGCATACTCAGTGATAGATTCAATATACTTCTCATTTTAGTCTTTGATTTTCAGAATAGTGACAGGCTAGCATAAATGTTAACCTAGGTAATGATTATTTCTGTTTATAAACAATGGCTCCCAGAACAGTTGTCATCATAACTCTTTTTAAAAAAAGTTATAGCCATGACACACAATCCAGAACAATCACCCGGAAGTTTTTTTTTTTTTAAAAACCAAAAACCAACAAGAAAAAACAACCACCTTGTAAAAATTCATACCTCTCCATCAGGGCCAAGACCGGATGCCATTCCTTCTGCATTTTCTTCAGCTTTCTACAACAAATAAGGAAGTGAAAAATACTAAGGTCAGATTTAAAGTACAGAAAGAACACTTTATATGATGCAAACATTTCAGATCATGAATATGTTTCACTTATTTCTGAACAGCCTGGGATTCAAGTTATTAAAGGTGTGGATGGATATAGACAGAGATAGGCCCTAACAATTAACACAAAGCATTTACTAATGTAAGGAGAGTACCTACGCACCTCAGTCAATGTTATAAATCTGCATGTAAGAAGTGGTTGGCCCAGTGAATTTCTGGTTCAGACCTAGAGCTCAGTTGCTCATAGGCTATTCTAATGCAAATAAAATAGTAAATTATTTTCATGTGATTTACTACTAATTTCCTCTAAACTGCATTAATCTCCATTTTGAAGGTGTCAGCAGGTATTAGAGACTGCTCTGTATGTTCATGCAAGGCACTTTTATCTTGGGTATATATTTTGCATTTTTCCATCTGACAGCTAACTAGAAAGAGTATTTTGGGAGTTCTTTGTACTATATTCCAATCATGTGTAGACCACAATTACTCAAATTAGAAACAAAAGGAGCCCTGGAGTTCTTCACTGGAGAAAACTAGATTTTTTTCTCTCCAGGTACCAACCTGAGAAATTAGCAGTATCAAGGCTTATCCTCATTTACCTTAGTTAAAAATGTCAGCACAGTATACGGAAAAATGAAAGACATATAGCTTGCTTCTGCATTCAGCCTTCCTAAACAATTCTGAGCAAGAAAAGACATTTTACAGCTTCTCCTTATGTCACACTGCTAAGTTTGTAGTACTACAGCAAAATATTATTTTGGATACTAATGTAAATAGAATAGACCATCAACAAAAAGTTATGTCTTAAATTGTGTTTTAGGGATAAAAAACTTTCAACTATTACTAAAGCATGTGATAAATATGGACCATCAAGTTACTCCTTTTTTTTGTTTAAGAAGTATACTTGAGGAATAGCTGCACTTCTCAAAATTGATATAATCCTTAGATACTACTTCAGCCTTTTTTCTTTGTCATTGAAGTCAATTATTTAAAGCATAAACTTGAAATGAACATACAGCAGCTGATGCTTAGTAGGAACAATAACAATACAAGCTTCAAGTCTGCCTGCTTCAGCATTTCTAGGCAGCAGGTATGACTGCTGACAAAGAAAAGAACTGTACCAGAAGTGAAGACTTTAAATAAACACACGGACAGGGTAAGTTATGAACACTTTTGTCTAGTCTGGGCTGAACACACTGCAGAGACTGAGGATACTTTCTCCCTGGATGAACCAGGGTTGGGATCCATTCTTTTACACAAGAGAATGCTGTCTAATACATAAAGATTCTTATAGCTTAGCTACAGGCAATAGAAAAGAACCTTAGAACTCAAATCACAGAGAAGCAGTAAGCATCAGTGCTGTTCACTGGGCAAAACCTATGCTGACAATTTAACCCCTGAATTGGGGAAATCCCAATATTAAAAAGTAGAAAGGCACATTTTTTTTCATTCTCTGTTTACTGACAGGAAAAACTACTAACAGTAAGTGAAAGACTGCACAGCAAGTTGAACTAGCCTATGAGATGAAAATTTCATATGGAATATTTTTTCTTATCCATGACTACAATAGGAAGCTAGAGACAGAAAACACAAGAAGAAGAATGTGAAAAACAAACAGGGAAAATCTATCATGAAGATTACAGAAACTGTATCCCAGAGAAGGAATGGACTAATCTTAAATTTCATTCTACTAAGAATATTGGGTTCACTTGGATATTCTGTAATGAGTCTGACAAAGATTACTTCTTCACCATCTACTTCCTCACTGCCATTCCTAGGAGGAAATCCTAAGAATTCTCTTTTCTCATTTCTCTGTAAGTACAAAACATTAACTACAGGTGTTAGTACACTAAACTTTTGTATGGATTACAAAACATAGAAGCCTAAGGACTGAAAGTGTATGACTTTGGAAAAAAGACACAGTGCCCACTAATTGCAATGTGCTCCACAGCCATGTAATGAATTCTAGATTAAAATAAAGGGTAGTATTTGTGTAAACTCCTACTTCCTTCACAGATGAGCAGAAGATCGCTGGAAAGAAGGTAATTACAAACAAAAGGATGAAGCTGATCAAGACAGAGAAAATATTTTTTTTCTCTTTTTTGCTAATCTTTTTAGGTTTTAGGGTGGAATATGGATAAACACTGAATATATACGAACACTGAACATGGGACGTATTTCCATTCAGCTTCAGGGACAGAAATTTGTATCTTCACTGACACGGCCAGAAGATACACTGCTTCTCATAAATACGTCAGCTAAACTGACATAGAAAGAGAAACATATCACAAATGTGGATAGTTAAGGGCATACGTATTTGTTACTAAAGTGATGCAGTTACTCCACATGCTCTCTCATCAATGATTATCTCTACTGTGCATTCCAATAAATCAGGCCTGTTCTCACTGGTAAAACAGGCCAAGAACCACATCCAAATACATCTTAATTCCATAGAAGGGGTATTGCTCCTGTGTTAAGAACATACCCTCAGGAACAGAGGTTTCTGCGAGAGCAGGAGAAAACCATGAACTATTTTTTAGGCCACTAATGTCCAAGATCGGTATTTTTCCATGCTGGTTCTTATTAGCATATTTCCAGTAGTGTTAATAAAGCCAGTACACACAATACTTGTATTTGTAGCAGTAATTAGTAGCAAACCAGGCATGGAAATGAATTATAAAAATCCTCCTATTCATTCTGCAAGAGATGAAATGTACTCTGAGGTCATAAAAAATTACAAATCACTCCTTAATCACTACTTCACACATGGAATTATTTTTTTGAAAACTGCACTGTTCAATTTCAACAACTCTCTCTTGCAGGGTAAAACATTTCATATGAAGAAAAGTAATCTTGAAAAGTTTCAGTTAAAGGTTAAAAATGCACAGTGAACAATACTACTGGCAAAATACCCATTTACCATAATAAACCTAGCCAGGTTTTTTAGCCATTTCCAATGGTCCTAACAAAATGGACTGAGTCAATTGTATAATGTGGAGGTCTAAAATAGGTGCCCTGCATGAAACAGTTACACAAACCAGACTTGCCATCTTCTGCACAGAATCTATTTTTGATAAAATGCACTTTTGGGTACATTAATCCTAACTCACACGTCTTCCCAATTTTACCTGTACAATGTTTATATGCAGATTATGAGATGATTATGTTAACAGCTAAGAATTTTATAATCCTGCCTCCTTTTCACCTTCTTTTGACTTAATAACAGCATACATATATTTCAATAGAAAGAGAGAGAGATGAGTTCCCTCAGTGTCAAGAATCTGGTGGTGTAGTGTTTTTAGACACTCTGGTCTGTGTATGACAATCAGGCATCACTACATTTATCAACATTTAAATCGGATTTGAAGAAGAAATGGCTAAAAAATATCAGCTGAAACTACTTGCCTTCTTTCTTCTCCTTCGTTTCTTCTTCTCTTTGGCTGCTTGTGCCTGCTTATGCTCCCATACCAGGTTAGTCAAGTTAGCCACGTACTCATCCGTCTGCTGCAACAGGTAGGCTAGGCGTCTGTCTTTCTTTTGATCAATCAGCTTACGGTAGCCTTCTTCATCTTCAGCCTAGTGAAACAATAGAGATGCCAGTCATGACAGAAATGATGGAGAATAAACACTATACATCTCCTATGTCAATAATCAAGTGTTACCTTAGGTCGTCATGATCTGCACAGAGGGACTACATGGGTGAAGAACTCGTTGGATCAGGCTCAGGAGTCATACATTTGTATCAGAACATCACAGAATCATATGGGTTGGGTAGGGACCTTAAAGATCATTCTAGTTCAAATTCCCCTGCCATGGGTAGGAATACCTTTCACTAGACCACACTGCTCAAAACCACATCCAACCTGGCCTTCAACACTTCTAGGCATGGGGCATCCACAACTTTCCTGGGCAATCTATTCTAGTGTCTCACCACTCTCACAGTAAAGTATTTCTTCCTAATACCTACTCTAATCATATTTCATAGAACCACAGAAATGTTATTACGGTTGGAAGATCTCAAAGATACCAACTACAACCATCAACTTGACACTGCCAGGTCCCCCAATAAACCATGTCATCAAGCACCGCATCTACATGTTTTCTGAATTTCCCCAGGAAGCCTGTTTCAGTGCTTGACAACCCTTTCAGAGTACTTTCTTCAATGCAACATCTGATCTAAACTTTCCCCAGCATAACTTTCTTCTCGTCCTATCACTGGTCACCTGGGAAAAGAAACCAACCCCCACCTTGCTATAACCCACTTTCAGATGGTTGTACAGAGCAATGAGGGCCCTACCTGAGCCTCCTTTTCTCCAGGCTAAACAACCCCAGCTCCTTCAGCCACTCCTCACAAGACTTGTGCTCCAGATCCTTCACCAGCTCTGCTGCCCTTCTCTGGACATGCTCCAGCACATCAACATCCTTCTTGGAGTGGGGTCATGACACTGAGCAGAGGATTTGAGGGGTGGCCTCACCAATGCTGAGTTACAATCCTGGCCCTGGTCCTGCTGGTCACGCTACTGATGGTACAAGGCCAGGACACCACTGGCCTGCTTTGCCACCTGGGCACACCCTGGCTCTTTTTCAGCCGTGGTCAACCAAAACCCCCAGGTCCGCTTCTGCTCTGAAGGTTTCCAGCCACTCTGCCCCAGCCTGTGGGGCTGTTGTGACGCAAGGGCAGGGCCTGGCACGTCACCTTATTATAATGGCACTTTGCCATACCACTGGTCTCAGCTTTTGATGTACTCCATGGTACAGGTGGCTTTCTGCAAATGCACATTGCTGGGTCCTGTTCTCCCTGTCATCCACCAATACACTCAAAATCCCTCTCCACAAGATGTGAGAGGGTCATACTTTACCTGAAGAGAGTATGAAGAGCCATACCACAGGGGTCTATTCTGCATCATATTGTCTTTAACATGTCTATCAGTGACATAGAGGAATGGATGAAGGGCACTTCAGTAAAGTTTGCAGAGGACATGAAATCAGGGGATACCTGTCAATATGCTCAAGGGCTGGGTGGCACTTCAGAAGGACCTGAACAGGCAGAGAAGTTGTACCATTTCTGCCATTAGAGGTTTTCAAGACAGGACTGAAAAAAGCCTTGAGCAACCTGTTTTGAACTCCATGTTAACACTGCTTTGGGAAGGTGGCTGGACTAGAGTGGTCCCTGACAGGCTGAGCGACTCTGAGACAGAGATTCCATGATTCTACACATTTCCTACTGTCATGGACTAAAGACTGGCATGGACTAGTTATGACTGGCAAAGGAGGGAAAAAAAAAAAAACAACAGTGCCACATCAGGCAGATTGCAATGTCCTGAAGCAGAGATGGTGAGTCTCCTACAGAGATGACTTTCCAAAGACATGAAGTGCAGGTAGTTCACCAAGAGGAAGAACATAGGAGCTGGATGTAAAATTGCATTTAGTTCTTTTTCCAGTATGAATACAAAACTTTTTCTTTTAGCTGTCTTGTGAAATTTTTGTTAGATTTATCTATCATTGTTCTAATCTGGTGTTATTTCATCTCTGATAGAGGTCACAATCAGAAACAGATAAACCCTATCTCTGAGTCATCCTGGCAATTTCTGCATCCTTGTCATACTGTGTAAGTGTGTTGCACATACTTGGAATACCTCTAATATTATTTTCATGTGCTGTGATGATATAATACAGCATGTCAGAAAAATACAAGCAAAGTAGCAGATGCGCCTGTCTGGATTTTGGCTCAACAAATTAAGAAGTACACAGTGCTTTATAAAAACCAAACATGAGTAAGAAATATTTTAAAGATGATTACTTTAAAATATAGCACTCTGGGAAATCACCTGCTTTTCTAGAGACACCAGAATGGCATACAGTTAGAAAGAATAGCTATAATGTTCAAATGGCAAAACTGCTTGCAAAATTCCACTCTTATGTTCAACCCATCAAAATTATAATGCTGAAAACGCAAATTTTCAGAAAAAAAATATTATTGTTGTTGGTTTTGTTGCTTCTAATGTTACTGAATACACAGTCTGTGTAATCTAGCCAAGGTACTTCTTTTATGCATTCAAGCTTGTCTTGACAGTATCTTTTTAAATCACACCAATGCCCAGTTTTGCACATGATATATATACTACTACTAATGAGCTGTGAGACAATCACCATTTCTAATCATAGTAAATGAAGGGAAATTGGTGGAATGAATTCAGAATTCCTGAAAAGATATGCAAAAAGTTTTAGACACAGCACATTTTCACAGACCATGCCAAGCATCTGAGAGGAGATGATGTTTTAAAAAAAAACCCCACTAGTACACATCTGCAAATTCCAAATTTACCACAATTGGACTAAAACTCAATAGGCAAAAAAACCCCATTAACAAAACACAGAGATTGGTTTTGCAGAAGGATTTAATTGAGCAGTAGGTGCAAAACCCTACACTGAAAATGCCTATGAAATTCTGTATGCATGGTAAGAGGTTAACCAGTCTCAGCAAAGGTGTTTTAGGAGAAAGCACTGATAATCTGGGCATTCAAATCTACTTCATACTTTTCAGCAGTGGGTATCTTCATTACTTACCAGACTGTATATTCAATTTGATATAAACTGAACCTCACAAGATAAAAGAATATTTTCCAAATGTCAATATTGCTTTCATTTAAAATCAGCTCAATTTAAAATTTTGCTAATAATAAACATTTTTACAAGATAGGTTAGACAAACTGCTGATGATTATCTCCAACTATAAAGAAGCTCTAAAATACTAATTACTATGTAATTTTAAGAAATTGTCTAGGGCCTACACGTTTGTTACTCTCTTACGCAAGTTATTAATTTACACTTTAAACAAGCTTTTATTTCCAAGTTTCTATCTTGTTACATTTAATTTTTCCTGCCTTTCATTTTTTAATTTTAAAACCAAACTGTTCAGCTCATATTTATGGTGGGAACAGATTCTGGACAGGAACTAGCATTTTTTCTCTACACCTCTGTTAGATACTTACTGCTTTTTGCCAGCAAGTTACAAAGTAAGCTTGTCAATTTCCTTTCATGTGTTGGTGAAATGTTAATAAAATGTTAAGATAAGAGTTAACCAATGCTTTGAAGAATTTTTTCTACCCCAAGTCACTGACATACGTGTACATATGCACTGATCTGCCTACACTTCAAATTCCAGAATTATTTTAATTCCTGAAATGTAGGCAGCCCCCATGACTGGTTCCACAGCATTCTGAAGAGACATGATTATACATAAACCCATTTTACTCTGTTCTTAGAACGATACAGCTGATACTGTGAGGGTATAGGGAAGGAAAAACCACAAAATAGTAAGGAGTATGGTCTGAAGCATTATATGGGTAGAACTGACTGCTATTCATTCTCAAGACACATGCACTACTGCCGTGTATTTCATATGTGGAATCAACTGTATGTAAAATTGTGGAATAATGCCATGAACAAGTTAATAACCAAAATCTTCAACTCAAAAATAAACTAATAACTCAAACTCAAAGCTATAAACCTAGAAATAAATCAAAGACCATTATTTGTAAAATGGACCAATAGTCAGTAATTATACAACAGTGTTAGTATATGAAGTCAGTAAGATTAAGTTGCTGCAATTCAGAAGTGGCTGCGCTAAGTTTTAATGCTAGTAAACAAACCCCAATTATTCCTAAAAAAACCCCTTAAAAAAGACAGAGATATAGGTTAAATTTAACAGTATCACACTCACTACCATTAACAAAAACAAATATAACAAGCTGTAGTAGTTTTGGATTTATACTTTTTTCATTATAGAGTACTTAGCAAAGGAAACACATGGGGGTGGCTGAGATAATAGAGAAGAATATTAAAAGAATAGAGTATGTAACTTTAACTAAAATAACCATATTCCTTCCTCTACTCCTTACCATTAGTCTCCTCATTCTTTCTTTCTCAATTCTCTCAGTTTCTTTTTTCTGCTCACGTTCAGTGTTGGCATGCCAAGTTGCCACGGCTTTAGAAAGTTTCTGAATTTTCCCAGCCACTGACCGGTGGTACTCTTTAAAATCTTTAGCATGCTGCAATATGCTGTTCAGGTATTCCTAGAAAGAGAATAAAGTTAGTGCAGGCACTCTAACATAGCAAAGATTTGGAATCAGGAATGCAGGAGTTCTAATCTTAAAGCCTTGCAATTACATATCACACCACTTAGGAGTTTTTAAATCAGAAAAATTCAGAAGGTAAAGAAAATATGAGAAAGAGAAGACCTGCTCAGCAAAGCAAGGTGCATATCTGTCATGGGGTAAACACCTAATAGGTTAAAATACCTGGTGCTTCTGCCTACGCTTCCTCTCCTGCTCTATCTTCTGCTGTTTCTCAAGCTTTTCTGTCATACGAGCCTCTCTCAAAGTCTGCCGCTTGCTTCGTTTGTAGGCTTTAGAGTTCAGTGCTGTCTCCAGTGTTGTGTCACGACGCATGCAGGCTACTACCTCTTGTCTTAGCTACCAGTGGAGGGAGGGGGGAAAAAACAAACACTCAAAAAAATATAATAGCTTTTAATAAAACAACTTGAAACACTGTTACGGCAGAGTAAAACAGTGAACAGTTCAAACCATATCCCAGCTTCCTCTTCCCTTTTCATTTAAGTGTTGAAAAGATGCGGCATTTGTACAGCAACAGCTACATCTCTTAGCCTAAACAAATCTTAAATCTTCACAAAATGGTCAAAAGAATTAATTACTTTCAATCATAATTTCTTCCCTCTTTAAAAAATGCTGGTAACACCTGTCCTGCTGCAATAAAAGGGGCCAGCCAAGATGTTACACCATCAAAATACAATGCAAATGGACCACGTACATAACACATTTTCTAGTGCTGGACCTGAATATAACCGACAACTTGTTTCATTGCCAGTTGTACAGAAGACAGGTGGGAGAGGTAAACGTTAAGAGCTTGGAACAGTATTGCCATAGTCCCAGCAGCAGAGCAGGGAGAGCCTGCTGCTTTTCATCTGACCTCTAACAAAACTTCATTGCAAAGGAGTGCCAAGGATAGAAGGAAGGAAGACGTGGACACCATGGCACAATTACTGCCAAGCCTTTTGTCAGGAAGTATTTTGCTTGACCTGCCAAATCGCATCTTTGTTCCTCCAAAGTAGCTGTAAAAGCCAATGGCAAGAGGCCCGTAACAATCTGGCAGTGTGATTCTTTTTCTGATATTCATTTGCTGATACAGCCACTGCACATTCAACTTCAATCTTACACATGAACCTGTTATATTTCATTTTCAAAGTCTGTGCCATAGCGGAAATCCCACAAACAGATCAGAGAAATACTCCACAAAACACCAACACACAACTCTTATTAAAACAAGGGGATTTGTGGAAATACTAAGTATGTCCAGAAAGAGGTATCGGTTGAAAAGATCTGTGCTGAAAATCAGCTTGCAGCCTGTCCAGCCCTTGTTTTGTCTCTGTGCCAATGCCATGTCCATTATGGAAGACACAGTTCTATGGTCACATTATAGACTGGAAGATAAAGCAAGGAGCAAAAGTAACACCTGAATATTTTTATTGCCAAAACAAAATGAAATCTAACATTTCCGTGACTTGCTTGTTGGTTGTTAGCTCTCATGCAGAATCTGCTTACACTTTGCACTGCTGAAAAATCTCTTTCCAGTTTACTCTTTGCTGCATGAACATGTTTGCTTGCGACCGCTATGAAAATTTTCCTCAAGTAAATGCCATTACCTGGCGCTGGAAATTCAGTAACCTCAGTGCCTTCAACTCCACTGTAGCTTTGGTTCGCAGATCAGGGGGCAGAGAACCAGGCAAGTTCTCCAGTTCCTGGATTCTGTGAGCAATTCGAGCCTGAAGCCTACAAAACCAGAAAACTGAGTAAGACACCACAAGAAATCTGAAAGCCATTACTAAAATTATACAGTAAAAATAGTCAATTTAACTCAGGCATTTACATGTCTTTTTCTGTTTTTCTGAATTAAGAGGCTTTTGCAGAGATGACACTGGGTTATCTTTTCCCACTTTGAAAATAAATTGTCAAGTGATCAAAATGTCCCTTGGCCCTTCTTTTCAACTAAAACTAGACACATGAAAATAAACTTGGGAATTCTATTTTACACATACTATTCAGGATTCTGCTTTCAAGCTTCTTTGATGGGTGTTATTTTTATGCAGTGTAGTCAGTGATGGCATGGACTGTACTTGCCTTAATATCTGGAATTCTGCCTCATTATTTTATTGACAAAGTAAGTTTGTTCATAAAGTATTCACAGCTACATAGCTGCTACTGTAAAAAAAATTCTACTTCACTCTTCCTTTAGAAATTAATTTTGCACTTGTTTGCAAATTCAAGAGAGAGAGGTAGAAAAAGAGTAATAGACAAGAGAGACAAAACTTGGTTTTTTCCAATTTTAATGTTACCAGAAGAATTCTAAAGCTCCTGGAACAACAAACAGGATACAATGCTGCATTACGGAAGAAGATTACACTGGTGTCTTCAAGAGAGCAAAAAAACAGAAACAGAATCAGATAAGTAATGTTTGTCATACAAACTGAAAAGCAAATCAAGAAGAGTTATTTCCTAATTAGAGAAAGTTTCATTAAAAGTTGAAAATATCTGTCTTGGTCCAGGAAAAGTTCATTACTCCTGCAGGAAAAGTCTTCATTGAGAAAATAACAATGACTTACTTTCTTATGTCCAGTTTATATACTACACTAAAAAAAGTTCCCATTTTGCACAACTGGGCATTCCAGTTAGTAAGAAGATATTCTAGTTCACCTAAGGATGTAAAATATTGAGAATTAAGTGGTTTCATGGAGAGATGTACTAGTGTACATTCATACAAAAAAGCAGCCAAGCTGTTCTAAATCACATGCTCTACCTGTCACCCACACACGGATGCAATCCTGCATCACAACTATTATTTACTATGCATTTTCCTGTCCCAAACAGCTGCAGTGCTTCTCCTGAAATGATCACCTACAAAACAGTTATAGCCAAATTCCAGTTTCCCTGACTTTAATGAAACCTTAAGGGAGCAGTCACAACCTTTCCAAACCTTTCTTCTAAGTTGTGAACTTATTAGAGTAACTGAATACTGAACATATTTTCAATTTCTTTTTTTGTTCTTGTTACCAATGAGTGTTCCTTCTTGTACTATACATGAGGATGAGCACAAATGTTAATCCAGGTTCTCCCTGACATACCTTATGGTTTTAGATAACTAACAGTAAGAGTCACTGCCAAACAAGCACGAAGTGAAATCTTGACTTACTAGTTCTGTCAGAATTGGTTTGTTTCTTTAACTTCAGGTATAAAACACACAGAGTGCTTGCTGATGTAAAAGTTTACACAATAGAAGTTCAAGCAATTTGCAAAGGTGGGTTGGTCTTGACATTTCTATTATTAAAATTTGTAACAAAAATCCAAATATACATGTTTCTTAAGACATATCTAAACATAATCAAATAATAATAAGAATAAAAATAATCAGAATATGTTTCTTACGCACCATCAACACATGCAGTACACTCCCATATAAAACACATTTCACTGATAATAATTTTGTTTTTCTTGAGTTTATAAAAAAAGTCCATCAGAAATAAATGCACTTGAAATTTTACCATTAAGATTAGTATATCCAGGGTAACTTTTCCTTCACACATAGAAATGCACTGAGCTACAAACAATGACAGTTAAATGCTTTGATGGGTGATTATCCATCTTCTAATAATCCAGTCAGAGGGAAGGTATAGGAACAAAAAAATCAGAAATTCAAAGTCAGTACAGATATTACCTCAGAAAACTTCTCTTGTAACTCAGATCAATTCTGTATTTAAAGAAAGTCCAGCATAAAAAGAGTTGAAATACTAATAAAAATCTACAGTACAGATATGGAAGAACAAAGAAATGACAACCAGACAGGCTACATATGAACCAAAAAAAAAAAAAAAAACCACCATATTTTGAAGTTAATCTCATATTTTCCTGTAACTACTATTTACATGTATTGTCTAAAGTACTAGTACAGTAACAGTAATAATGTCTTCTTCAGTCATCAGTAGGATTTTTGAAAGAATTCCAATCCAAGTGAATGCAAGAACTGCTTGACCTATCTCTCACCACAGCCACCTTCTAGTGTTTAAAGAAAATGACCACAGTTTGTTGTACTTGAACAGCTGTTAGGTAATGAGAATCCAAAGAAAAAGGTTTTCTAAATCTTTTTTACAATCACTTGGAGGATTTAAATATCACCATTTAAAGGAAATAATAAATTAATCTTTGCAGTTCAGCAATTCATCTTTATGCAGAAAACTGGCTACTGAATGTACACTGAGATATCTTTGCAAACCAAATGATGCACACCCACTTCTTGTTAACAGAATAGCAGAGGTTATGGCTGTACATGCAAACCTGTCTGGCATGGATGCCATGCCGTAAACCAAGATGATACCTAAGAAGATACTTTGCAGGTAACGGAAATAAACCACGTGCAATCTGTAGGACATTACAAAGTATATTATTTTTTAATTAGCAATGAGAATGAGAAGGTGGAAAAAGCCTTTCGACATAATCGAACAACTTTAAATCACAGACATTATTATCTTTAAGATAGCTCCTCAGTGAGATTAAAAAGCATCATTTTAGTTTGAAGAAAGCATTAAGGAGAGCTTTTTTAAAAAACTGTATTGGATTTGTTTGGCTAGGCGTTGCTAGCAGGGGTGCTACAGCGCTGGCTTCTGTGAGAAGCTGCCAGAGGTTTTTCCCTTTGTCCAGCAGAGCCAATGCCAGCCAGCTCCAGGACAGACCCTCCTCTGCTGGCCAAGTCTGAGCCTATAAAAAATGGTGGTAATGCCTCTGCGATGACAGATTTAAGGGGAAAAAAAAGTGACTGGGCCGATCCACTTGCAGCCACAAAAGAACAGGGCGAGAATATGTGAGAGGAACAGACACCAAGAGCAGTGAAGGAGGAGGGGCAGGAGGTGCTACAGGCAGCAGAGCTAAGATTCCCCTGCAGACCACCGTGAGCACCACGATGAAGCAGCTGTGCCTCTGAAGCCCATGGAGGACCACAGGGATGCAGAGATCCACCTGTAATTCAAACTGTTTTCAAAGTATAATGCCCCTTTATTAAACAGGTTTAGTGTGAGATCTCAAGGGCCAACTGTTCCATAAAGCTTTCACTAACCTCAGTGTTTTCAGGATAAGGATGTTTATTTTGGCTTTTTTTCTACTCAATTTTTATTAAGAAATTGTGAATACATGTTTCTGAATTAAACTTGCCTATATTAAAGCTAAATCCAGCACCATTCAAACCACAGAAGCTGTCAAACTGCTTTTTTCAAAACTTTTGTCTGATGTTATTTATACAGCTTTAAGAAAATATTTCCAGGAGTTCTACATATTCAAAGCAAAATCAAATACCAGTAATGTTCAACATCAAAAAAGCTTGGATCTTACATTTACGTTCTATGATAAAAAAAATAAAATATAAAACCATTCTGGCTGCAGAATTCCTATCAAACTTTCCTCTTGCTCTGCCAAGAACATCAGAGTATTTAGAACCTAACAGATATGATGTATCTGTAGCTGGTTCTCTAAATTAATAAAAGTATCAGCATTATTTTTTGTCACTTCTCACTTTTCTCTGTTTATGAACAGTAAGACATAATAGCTTGGCACATTTAGTGCAACACAGCAGGGTGAAAACACATGAGTAACAATTTGAGGTTAATTGATGCAGAGAAGGTTACATCCTATTGGCCATATGATTCTTGGTTGAAGTTAGCGTTACAATTCTTCTATCAGAGTATCTGTGAAATCATAAAATGGTGTGTTCTACAAGCTTTGTGAAAAAGATGCTGGAAAGTAGTGATTGCTCATGCTCGTTATGGCCATTCAGTCCTAGGGTACATGGATAAGAGTGGCAGAATGACAACAAGAACGCACTGATAGAATTACTTAAGCGATACCTGACACAAAATGTAAGAGCTTTTCTGTAATCAGGCCCTGAATTCTGGGCATGGCATCACACCCTAAAAGGCTTCATGCTTTTTTTTTCTTCATAAAGCAAAAGTCATTTAAACCAGTTCTCCATGAGATCACCATCCCTCCTGGCTACCTTTCTCTACAAACTCAAAGTAACAATGCAAGATGCATCATTAGTCCAAACCAGGTAGTATTCTGAGTGCAATTACTTTCCTCTGATAATCATCAGGAACATACCTCAGGTGCAGGTCAAAATCCTTCTGCCCAGCAGGTTCCAAAATAAATGTTCTGCCCTATACTTTGTAAGAAATGTACTTCATCGTGCTGGTACACTTTTATTTAATCTTGCCTGTGACTTTCTTATTCTCTCCACTCTATGGTTGTCCAGCCAAATCCATAATACTAATAAAATTTTATTGGTTTACTGTGGCCACTAACTCCAGCCTTTTGACCCTCTCTGTTCTCTTCTAACTTCCCTTTGTTTATAATACTGAAAATCTTGTGCACTAAAATGGTTTCTCTGTATATTACAAGGATTTTGATTTCCCTAACCTTCATTGTTTGCAAGATCCAAGTAATACACTAACTCCACAGAGCCCTTGAGCCTGTTTTAAACTTAAATGGTTTGCAATGATACTGCCAGTATGCTTTATTAGTTCATAATTTGGTGTAGAATTAAATAATTGTTTGGTTGAATATTTTGCATACTTCTCGGTAATACAGCCTTTCTCTGGAAACTTTGTTTACACTATCACCACTACACTAGGAAGAAGCCCCAGTTAAGGACGTGAAAATCATTTTAATCTCATTATTCACTTTTACCTATATTCACGTTCTTGGAGTATTTCAACAGGATCCAACCCTTGTGGCTTCTGGATAGGGCTGATGCGGTTCTGCTTTTGCTGCAGTTGGACAATGGGTGAAGGTTGTCCAGGTGGGGGCTGTGGTACAGAGGGCCCAGGCATGGTGGCAGCAGGCTGGGTGGCAGGGGGAGCAGGGGAAGGCCTCCCACTAGGAGCTGGCGCTGGAAGCTTTTGTTGTGCATTGGAGACGCTCATATCTGGGGCTTGGCCTGAAACATAAACAGTACTGATTCGTAACACGAAATATGGAAAGCAGGAAGAAAATCAAGATGGCTTTCTGAACACAGGACATGAAGGTAAGGTAAACATTCAAAGTCACCACAAAAGGCACATTGAGACAACACTGTTTTTTGAAACAGACATACTAAAATGCAAGTATAGCATACATTGCAAGAAATGGCTGAAAAAACTCAAAACACACAAAAATTTATGATGAATGCCATTTCTTTTGCTATTCCTGTGGACTTTAAATTCTAACGTTACAAGAAATAAAACGGTTGTAGAACTGACTTCCTACAAATGCAAGACCTCATTCTACCTGTTGTTCACTATCCTTGCACTAGCTAGAAGAAAGCATCTATAACCACTACCTGACAAGAAGTAAGTCCGATTTCAGACCTCTATCAGAACTTGATAATCATACGAAAATTTTTACAACTGTATTGATAAATACCCACCAGATATAAATAGCTTTTGTTTAATTATGATCTCCCATTAATAGTATTTATTTCAAATAACAGGAACTCAATTACTCTAATAATCTTGAAAAGCAACACCTCAGTTAACAAGAAAATAGTACCTGTCCTTTACAGTCACTAAGGGCTATAGATTTCAGTATTTTATTATGACAAGTTACCCATGCATTCAGATGTTCATGAATTCACTAATAACAGACATTGCTAAAATAAAGATGCCACTTAATTGTCTGAAGAGTCACAGTCACTTAAGCTAGGGAGAACAGCTACAAAGTACACCTGCAATCTTGTAATCAACCTTAATTCAAAACCAACATCCTGAAATCTATAGAGATCACCATTTGTCATTCATACATCTGCATCAAACTCTAGAAAAGGAACTTGAGTTCAAGCTGTAGATTCTCTATTTAGTAACACTGCATTTCAGCTTTGAAAAAAAAGCAAGCCAATCAAAAGCCTCTGTGCAACCTCAGTTCTCAGGCAATCTGAGAAGTTGAAGAAGCAGAATCTGAGAAGTTGACTGCACAATGAAAGACAAATAAATTTGAAGACATGGGGGAAAAAGTTACACTGTTCATTTGATATCCAAGACTACACTGATCATTCAAAGGTATTTGATTCTAAAAGAACAAAATAAACAAAAGGAAACAGCGTAGTTCTACAATGATTTGAAAACTTTTTGTTTACAGTAGCAAAGGTGAAAGGCAAGCTTGCTACAATTAAGCATGCTCAGAACATAATTTACTAAGCTTTATGTGCATCCCTCAGAAAACTTACATATTTTGTTCTGATTGCAAAATGGTGTTTCATGTTCAGTCTGTCTAAAAACTGAAGTAATTTTATGTGGGTCTTTTCCAGATGAATAAAGGTTAGACTCTCCTTGATTAAAATATTTGATACTATTTTTCTGCACAGCTTTTTACTTTCCTTCTTCACTTTTTCCCACATCTTTTTCCCACTATACCTTCAGTCCAAGTTTTAGGGGTAATGGCAGTTGTATGTCCAGGCATTCCTGGAGCAGGCCCTGGTCCAGTTGCAGCACCACTCATAGTATGTAACCCAATACCTGCAAATTGATAAGATGCAAAGCATTTCCAAGATTCAAAAATCACTGTATTCTAGCATGCTAGTCTATTCAGGCAAGTAGTACACTTCTACATTAAATAACAAAGAAATAATGATTTAAGTGGTTTTTAATGTTAATTCATACACCTAATGAAGTGTAGAGTTCATACACCTAATATCAGTAATGATGTTTCCTGAAAAAAATAACTTACTTTGGAGAAAAGCCATATCCATCAAAATGAAGAGAACAGTAACATTATTAAAACCTAAGAAAATAATATCATCTTAGCCCTCAATTCTAACGCAAACTCAGTAATGGAAGTGTTCAGGTGCAGGCTGTTTAATATAAACATGGTTTTCTTAGGACCAAAATGTGTTGCTTACCTCACTGCAATATCATTTTGAGAAAAAAAGTAAGTACACTCCCTTTTCTTTAGGCTTTTCACTTAACAGCACACTATACATGGTTTATTTTCAACAACCTAAATAATCAGTGAACTCAATCCAGAGTATTTATCTACTTTCCTGCATAGCAACAGGAGACTGGAAACTCACTGAGAAAAACAAGGGAAATTGCTATCAGTAAAGTACAATTAACATTCAAAAACTGCCAAGCATATCAGGACAGGCAGAGTATTGCACAGTGAAATAACTTCTATTTCAGTTTTGACAATATCCTATTAATAACAGAAGTGTTTTACGCACTTGCTCAAGCTTAATACCAAAGGCCATGCTATTCACTTTGATGCCAGAACGCAGTCCCAAATTACAGCCCTGAACAGCACCCATTTCTTAATCTATTACAGGTAGAACCTGCAGAATTACCTGATCAATGATGCTTACCACAGATTCACTTACCAGACTGTCTGTTGAAGGCACTGGGAGGCTGCTGCTGTTGAATGCCAGGCAGGGTTCTCTTGCCCTGGACAGCAAGCTGGAGGTTTTCGGGTAAGGGCTGACCCCTTGCCAGCATTTTGTATGCTAGAATCTGAGCCCGCAGCTGATGCAGTTGTGCAGGGCTGAAAGGGGAAGGCCCTCTGTTAGGCTGATTCATAACTTGTGGGTCTCCTGCTATAATGGGTCCTGGCTGACTGGGAGTCATCTGAGGTGGTGTTGGACCTCCTCCAGACATTGGACTGGACACATGCTCTGGTGCTCCTAGTGGAGATGGGTGTGGAGACATATAACCTGAAACAGGTAGAAGAATCATAAACTTGCCACTCTGCTAGTTAAACCTAAATTACATCGAATTTCTTAACAGTACATAAAGTATAAAAGTGTCTCTCTCACATCAAGACAGCTGTAGCATTTTCTGCAAGGACAAAAGTGCAATCCAAAGTTCCCTGGGATATTAAGACAGCCTCAGGAGCTCTTCTTCAAGAACTACAGTTATTTAGTGCAATAATTGCTAAAAATAACAATTACCTGCATATTTGGAGTAAGACAAACTAAAACATCAAATACAATACAGGAGCCTAGGGATATAGTGTTGTTTACTAGAACTCCGGAAAAATGTTTCTTCGTGGAACACATGCAGTGAAGTCTGCCTAGTTTATAGCTTAATATTCCAGGTTTATTTTGATGTACACACATCAAGGAATAACCATTCACTTCTACAGGCCCTTTTGCTAATGCTCACCAACACAGAGAAACAGAAAGAAATAATATTCTATTTCTGTACAATTACTCTTTAACTTACACAGATTAAAGGTTTGAGCCAGACAAAGTCTGTTCAATACCTTTTGCCATCTGGGTGCTCAACAGCTTGGAACATCAACTGCAAGCACAAAAGAGCAATCACAGTTCTGAAATGAACAGTCCTTGTATCTTATTACAGCACTTGAAAATGCAGTCGTTTTAATTCTGAATATTAATTACACCTACTAAATATTTTCCTGAGCTTAACAAAGCCCAACAGACAGCTAGTTTTGGGAGATTTTGTCCACCAAGAGCGAAAAAGAGGTAACAATATTTACTCACTTCACTCTGATACTGTAGAACACAAATAATCTTCTCACAAATTGGAAAAGTCTAAAAAAAATTTGTAAAAATCTAGAAATCTTCTGGCTCATTTCCATACTCCATGTTCATAAGCCACAGATCACGACTCCAAAGATCATGGTACAGTTCATGATTCTGTGACACCCAATCTACTCTTCTCCCAATTTTCTTGTCATTTTAAAGTGAAACTACATCAATTTCATCTATATGTAGTACAGATCACAGAAGAAATTTTGCTCTTTCTTTAGCTTCACTGTTCTTACTGACCCTTCAGTAAAGGTAACATAGGCAAAACCTCAAAGTAATCTCAGCTTTTCTGGGATGACAGCAGCTGTAAGTCAATAGAACTTAAACAAGTGAAGAGATTAGATTGTCAAAGAACTGAAATTTGTGCTCAACTTAAATAAAGGTTGTAAATGTATGAGACAGAAGAAAAAGAAGAAAGGATTTTGGTTCTCCTGAAAAAAGGAAAATGAGATAGAAGTACAGTGGGTAAAGGGGGGTTTGTGATGGGAAGAGACCAGACAAGACACGGACAGACCAAGTTCAATTTAAAGACAATGATGACAGGAAAGGAAGATGATTTCGGTGAGAGTAAGAAAAGTTACACGGTCCAAGAGAAAAATGAGAGGAGAAGTTCAAAGAAAATAAAGAAAGGGATGTTAAAAACTTAGAACTACTGGAGCTATATACTAGTTCAATATAAAAATGGTCTATACATCGCTTGTCGGTGATAAAAAGTATGATAAATAACTGCAAGTTTACTCCATGTATTTATCTTCTTCCACCAACTTACTTTTATCTTTTTATTATTTTAATAAAAGAGAGGAATCTAAAAATCCCTCTTGCTGAGCACACTGCTTAAAAAAAGCATCACACCACACCAAAACAAACACATGCAATTGCATTACTGGTTTATACCATAAAATGGGGTTTATTGCAATGTTTATCCATTATTACATTTCTAAATCTCAGGATTTAACTTAAATGGCACCTAATCATAATTACATTCTTTTCTGAACTGCTTTTGAAAGAATGGTTTCTGTCCCTCCTCAAGTTACATTGTCCAATTTGTAAATTCTGTTCTGACTGATAGATTTCAGACCCAAGATTTTGAAATTAATCAGAACTACATAAATTTAGAACAGTGGTCAAAGATATTGAGTATTTGTTTTCAGTCCTGACAGTTCAAGCTGCAAAGTCTCTGACTAAATTTTGCAAAGAGGAGTTTTCAGAAGCAGACATTTCTTGATCTTTCCAGATATATATTTATTATTTATACTTTCTCTCTTGTTCAAAGTGTTCCGTATTAGGGATCTTAACAACAGAAAACTGTGCTTGACAAGAGGAAGAATGAAAACAAAATTCCCATAAAATACATCATGAAAGAACAAAATCCTTCCAAACTTTTTGTAAAGGTGCTAAAATGTGGCATTTACACAATGTAAATTTTATGATGCTATATGAAAATTTTCCTTTTAAGTCTGAAAACTTTCATACAAAGACAGTAATAAAAGATACAGCCACAAGCCTGCCCTAATAAAGTATTTACACTACTTGCTTTTTCCCATCTTATTAGATGTACTCTAACAGAGATAAGCATACTCACATGAAGATACCCTAAAACTGAGTTTAACCACCATAAAAGGACAATACATACCCTACAGCTCTGAACAACACAGAGAACAGAAGCCACCCACTACCAGGAAAGGGAGGCCAAACAACCCTTCCTATAATTTCAAACTGTGGTAACTTCTAAGCTTTATCAGGCTTCTCCAGATCTCATCTGTTCTGAAAACCTTGAATGATGGTGATTCCTAATCAATCTCATGCTGAATTTCCTCTCCCGTAAGTCCCATCAGAATTCTATTTACACAGTTTGTAACCATTACTTCTCTGTTATAACTATGCACCTTTGAGGAGTGTCTTGTCTGTCTTTTCCATAATCCTTCAATTGGTTATAGAAGAGCCTGCATCAAAAATCCTTCTTAAGTTTTCGTAACCATATGCATAGTCAGAAACATATTTAATCCCCCTTTAGTATGACCTTGTTCAGAAGAAATACATCACAGCTTGTCATAAACAATGTATATTTTTTACAGTATTAACACTGGAAGAAATCCTAGTTCTAGCACTTCGCCAAGTACTACTGGAGAGCAGACTGTACACAAAGTTTCTGCTTTAATTGCTTTTTGTTTCACTTCAGTTAACAGAAACAATAACATCTTTCTTTTCTGTTTTAAAGCTGAAAAATCAGAGTGCTAAAAATAGAGACACTTTTTTCTCCAGTTTTAACGCTAAAATGAAACAGAAAGAACACCTACAGATGAATTCTAAACCCTAGTAATGATACAGAAAGATTCAAAGTTTTAGCAGTCCAGACACTGGAATGTTCAACAGAAATTTTGAACCTCCACTAAAATTTATTAAGTCTTAAACAGTGGAAGTGTCTGAGGATCACAGAGGTCACATCTTTATGCTAAAACCAACAGCAATGGTATATTTGTACTCAAGAATGTGACTGTAAGAGAATTTTTGGATTTTCAAGATACAGACAGGATTAAAGAAATCTAGCTGTGTAACTCACTGAACTATCACTTCAACCATCAACTGAAGCTAATTTTAAAAACAAAGGAAAGGAATCAAGTACATCTCTGCAACACAGAGTACAAAAGTATAATTTCCTGGAACACAGTGAGAAGTATGTCCATGTTGGACTGACGCAACAAACTTTCTTAAGGCAAGCAAAACATAAAATTTCCCTCTCAGTAGTGTGGCGAGGGTTAACAACAGTTCTTGTGAAACAGAACATAGAAAAAGAGAGGTCACATGTGTGCAAGTAATTTAAAACTAGGACTGCAGAAATAAAATTTTGGAGAGGTCTTACACTGGCAGGTAGATGAATAAGGTGGCAGGTCTTTTCTCATCTTTAAAAGTCTGAAAGAATTCAGAAAAGGAAGCACAGCTAAGAACAGTAGGGACATTGAACACTGCCTGTGAAGTAGCAGTATATTAGTGAATTCTGTAAGTTAAAAAATGGTGTGTCTTTTTAAGTTCAACAAATACTACATTATTATTAAAAATTAATATAGATCAAGTCCCAGAATCTTAAATTCCTTCAGCCCGTATGTTCCCATTTACAAACAGCAAGAAACAACAGCCAAACAATTCAGATTGGTCTGTATTCCACTGCTGTATCCCACTAATTTCATTTAATTTTTATAAATCCCAGAAAAATACGTAAATTGTTTATTCCAGTCCATTTATATATTTTAGTAAGTCTTTATAATACAAATATTTTATTTTATATAAATATTTGGCTCATCTTTGCAATTTCTCCCCAATCCCCTTCCAAAGTCAATTCTAACCATGATTTTAATCTGTTGCATAACTGTTTAACAGCCTAACAATTTACATTAAATTTTGTACTCCTCAAATACTGTGAAATTCACCACAGTTCACTCACAGAGTGAGCAGACAGTTTCTAACCAAATTTAAAATCAGTAATGCATAGTAAGCTTACTATTTAAATAGCTAAATATGAAGTTGGAGCAACCGATTTTCCATTGGTTTAACCTATGAGCATCAAAACAAAGGTGTTAAGACTAAACTGGGACATCATTGTGCATAGGCTCAAGAACAGAGAACCTGTCTTTGAAACTAGTCAGGAATGTTACCCTTTCTCCAGTTTGGCAGTAAGACTGGAAGGAGTAACTGAGAGGAGAAAGATACTAGCTCACAGTATTTTCCCCTACAAATTAATGTCAGACTTCTGAAAATCATTCTATTGCAGTATGCAATAAAAACATGATAATCTGTCTGAGCTAGTAAAACATTCTTTCTGAATGAGTCTGGATGACTCGCATCTCACTGAGCACCAAGAAAAAAATAAACCCAGAAACTAAATAATAAAGTTGCATACCTTAACATAGCAATGACTGTTAGTTAAAAAAATGTAAAAATCTCAGAACAGTAACTGCCTTACAAACAGTGAACAGACACTTCAGTGAAATGACAAAGTTCATGCAGATTTACCTTCCAAATGTTTCCGATCTGCTCATCATTCATTTCACCTTAGAAAATGGTAGTTAATTATTTAACACAGGCTGTAAGAATCATTACTTCCAAAATTCTGTATCAACTTTCTCTTTTTCATTCACAACGATATGCTTGATTTACATAAACCGTATCTACAACTGCATGTGCAGCTGCCATTTTACTTCTAATTTATCACCCACATTTTATAAAAAATCTTGCTTTTGTACTTAGAGACAATCTTTTGCAAGACTTTCTTCTTTACCAAAATTACTAAAAAGAACAAAAAAGACTGCTATTGGAATATCTAACATTTAAATGAAATCTCATTTTGTGATCACTTCCCATTGCAAACTGCATACAGAAGGACTATAGCCTAGGGATTCATCACAACTGTTCCACTCAGATCTCTTAAGAACTGAAGGATTTTATGAACACCATCCACCTTGCCATTGTCAAAAAATATAAGGACATTGTTTCTCACTCTAGCTTTCCTGTTCTTCTCAGAATCTTGGAGCCTGTGAACAGCAGATTTCTGTCAATAAGGGACCATTACAACTCCAATAGTCTACCTAACTTGTCCAAAACAGATCAAAGACTCTTGACCTCTAAACAAACTTCTCTCTTTGGTCTATGAAACAGATGAGAAAGACATCCAGTGTTGACTTAGCTTTTGTATGACACAAAAACAACCACAAATACTTGGGTAATCTTTGTTCCAAAGGTTAGTTATCTTCATTAAGTAAGATACAGCTATTTAACACATTCTGAATTCAAATTATTTGAATTTGTAGGTACTGAAATAAACACTATCTCCTTTTTTTTCTTCCCTTTAAAGGCTCCTTCTATTACAAGCCCTTTTACTGTTTGGGAATGTGCAGACAGATCAAGTATTCTTTTAATTCTCTCATCAGATAGATTAAAAAATGGAGTTTAACATTTTCCAGTATAAAACAAACACACTCTTCTAGCAGTATAAACCACTTTTTATGAAACCATTTATACCACTACACACCAAACTGTTTTGCTCCTAGATATACATTGTTGTTGGCTGTGCTAAAATCTATGCTAGAAAAACAAGTACATTCTTCTCAGGTTCTGATCAGCCTTTGTAAACAATTTGTTTATTATTTACTGTTAAACCTCTGTGCTATATATAATTTTTATTTGTCTTGACTTTAAACTTTTCTCCGGACCACAAATACCTTGAACAGCACTGAACCAAAACAGACTTCTAAAAAGACAAGAAAAATCCACAATTGGATGATCATTTTCTAGTTATAGGTAAGTTTATAATTTGTCATTTAATTATCTTAATATATTAAATATAGATTATACTAATTTTACTTAGTGATCTCTTTCTCTTAAATCACAGAATCATACAGTAACAAGCCAAGGAATTTTTATAACTCTACCAGGCAGACAAGGTTGTGTCTATCATCACTGTTACTGGCTTTAACAATGCACAGAGAACCTCCAAACATGGGCTAGGATCGTTTTTCCTGACAACTTTACAAATACTTTATCACACCCCTTGACATTTTAATGAAGAAATTTAGCTTATGATCTCCACTTGTTTGACTAGTATATAAAAATAATATAACAGCATCATATTTACATAATATATAGTAAATTTGTCATTCTAAAGGCTGACTTTATGCAATTCAGAAGGACTTGGACAAGCTCAAGAAGGGTGTCTATGTGAACGTGATAAGGTTTAACAAGTCCAAGTGCAAGGTTCTGCACAAGGGTTGAGGCAAACCCCAGTACCAATACATGCTGGGGAGTGGAGGGGACCAGCCCAAGGGGGTGTGGGGATACAGGTGGACAAGAAGCTTGATGTGACTCATCACTGGGTGGTCAAAGCCCAGAAAGCCGAAGGTATCCTGCATCCAAAGCAGCATGGGCACAAAGGCCAGGGAGGGGATTCTGCCCCTCTGCTCCATTGCAGTGAGACCCCATCTGCAGTGCTGCACCCAACTCTGGGGCCCCCACAGGAAGGACAAGGAAGTGCTGGAGGGTATCCAGAGGAGGGCCTGATACCAAATATGATCAGAGGGATGGACCAGCTCTCCTGCAAGGCCAGGCTCACAGAGTGGGGATTGTTTCCCCTGGAAAAGAAAAGGTTTCAGGGAGACCTTATTGTGGCCTTTCAATACTTGAATGGGGCTTACAAGAAAGCTGGAAAGAGACCTTTTAAAATTACTGTAGTCACAGGATAAGAGGGAATGGTTTCAGACAATAAATTCAGACTCGATATTAGGAAGACTTTTTTTTTTAAGGAGGGTGGTGGAACTCTGGCCAGGTTGCTCAGAGCAGTGGTAAATGTCCTATCCCTGGAAACATTCAGGGTCAGTTTCAATGGGGTGCTGAACAACTCTGAACAATAACAGGGCTCTGATCTAGTTGGAGATGTCCCTGCTCACTGCAAAAGGATTGGACAGAAGGGCTTCTAAAAGTCCTCTTCCAACCCAAAACATACTATGTTTCTAAGATTCTGTGATTTTTCCAAAAAATTATTCTTGATGGTCTGAATTACAGACAACATCATAGAGAATTAAAAGATAGACAATTTTTATTTTACCTACAACAATATTTACTGATACTTGGCCATTCTCCCTAAGATTTCAAATTAACTGGCAAATTTAGGATGATTCATTTCCTAGGGTTGTGGACTTATTCAGCCACTTTACCTCAAATGTCCCCCAAAAATATTAATTAGTGCATATTTATCTACTTCAACTTGAAGACTACAAAACAATAAGCCATGAAAAAACAGACCTACTAATGAGGTGTATTTACTATCTGACGCTTGTACTGTTAACAATTGTACATAACTGTGTACTGTAAGCTCAACTATCAGACAACTACAAAGAAGTGAATCTTGTAGTAAGTCTTGGTTTCTACCATACCAAACCAAAGATTTCGTCAGGACTTCAAGAGTTACCATGCGTCTTTCCATGGATTCTTGGAGAAGTCATACTGTCCTTTTGCCATGAGCATGGGTAAACTCTCTTTCACCACAATATTTCCACAAAACAAGTGTCCTACTTTCTCTAATGTCACGGGAACTCACACAGAAAATATCCAATAGGCTGACAGGCTATTAGGGAACCAGATTTTCTACCCTGGACCTGTGCACTAACAGCAAAAATGTACAAGTCTAGTCAATGGGACTTTGCCCAGAACAGCACTTTGTATCAGAACAGCATCAAGTGCCATCACCACTTTTTTGTGGAAAAGACAATTGTGTAAGAACAAAAAAAGTTGAGACACAGAGGCAATGAAAGCTAAAACAGTCCTCTATAATGGCAAAAATAAGGTATCTGGAATATTATAATGTCTGGAGGGAAGGGTTTTGATCATTTCTTTCAAAAGCTTGCTCCACATCAAAACTCTAGTAATATCGGTTTACATTGTAACAGTTGCTGGCATACACAAAAAAAGAGAGTAGGCGTCTGTAGTCTCTAGCCTGACAAAGTTGCTACAAATACAATCAACTTTTTGCAGTGCAAAACAACCTGGAAATCTGATCTCAGGCAGCACAGAAAAAACAATTCAGAAGCTACTTGTTTTTGAAGCATTTTCAACCTATGCTCCTGCATTTTCAGTACACAGTGTATGAACTGTCCCCTCTTCATCTTTAGACTAAATGCTTTGTTCATTTCATCCCAAGCAAAAGTGTCCCCTAAATGCAAAGACAAGTGAAACTTGTCTCAGATGGTCATGCTTATATTTTGTTGAAATCAATGAAAAAGTTTTACCTGATGAAGAACTTGTCTCTGCAAAGTCAGTTCTATTTTACTTAATTGATATTGAAAAGTTTAATGGAAAAACAATACTTTCTAATTATCTGGGTCCCACACTGAGATTCAGCTGGCAAGTTGCATGCTAGAGTTTCAGTCGCATAGCACTGAAAGGCCACAAAGAAGTTCAGGCCCAGTATTTTTGCTGATTTGTACCTGTTTTCTCCTTCCAGCATTTCTCTTAACCTATGTACATACATCAAACAAGGACCACCTCCTAACAGATATGTATAGAGTGTGTCACACCAAGAGCCCAATTTCATTTGGGATTCTTCAGTTGTTGTTGTAAAATAATTAACCATGAAACACAGAAAGCTTTATCTGCTGTCAAACTTATTAATACTAGCAGGTGTTTCTACTTAAATCTCCAAAATACCAAGCTGCTCACAGAATGAATGTCCATTTATTTTCCAACCTACAGGACACAAAAAAGGCACACAGCAATGTGTTAAAAAGCATTTCTATCTTCTGTCATAAGAAATATTGTAAAGAACTTTGATCAGCACTTTACCAGAAATTACAGATATTAAAGAATGTTTCTCCAGGTTTGCTTGGGTTCTTCTCCTATAATTTCTTCACCAAAGGATTAAAATAAATCATATTATAATTCATTTGCATTTACAGTAAACACATAATATGTGAGTGGTGGGGCTTTTTTCTTTGGAGATAAGAAATGAAATCTGTGATAGCCCTGCCCCAAGCACAGACTTGAACCTTAGTTTTTTTCCAATACATGCCTGACAGACACTCCAGAAAGCAAAGGGATTCAGTTATCTGCCTTGCCTTGTTCAGCTTTTCCAAACAAAGCTGAAAGGAACTAACAGGCAATCTGTTTCATGGAGCTACACACGCTTTGTCGAACAAGGGGCCCCAAAATCATAGAGCATGCACAGTATGGATAAACCTTGGCTATGCTGGTCCATTGGACTCTGAGGTGGACCCATTCCAGGATGAGGCGGTCTCATACTCTTCATGGAACCACAATGAACATCTTCAACCATTCCTTTTTCATGCAAGCCATCAATAGACTGTGAAAACAAAATAAGTATTTAGAGAGAGATACTATATAAATCCACTATAAAAATACCAACAACTTTAACTCAAAATCTAAACAAATACATGAAGTGTAAAAACTTCTTTCAGAAGTCATTCAAAATAAAAAACAAAACAGAAACCTTTGCCCTGGAATGAGGCATCTGGGGAAGCACAGAACACTATTAGACTACTTGTCCCGTCTGTTTCCTTTTTGCCTTTTTTCTTCCTTACGAACTGGTTGGCAATGGCAAGGAGGCAAATCGTCCAAATACAAACACATAACCTGTACCAGCCTCATATTACAAAGCAGTGTAACACACACTAGCTTAAGAAAGTAAAGCCTGTGGCTTAACTTGAGTTATTTTTAGTCCAGACTTTGCCCTTTCAGTCACTGCTCTACTGGAAAGTCCCAAACATTGCTTCTCTTCAAAAACAAGGATGACGTTGCAGGAGGTAACATCTTCTTTACCAACAAAAACAAGGATAGCCAGCCAAGGAAGGGAAAACAATACTTGTGCTCCCTACAGCTCCTGTCACCTCATACACTCCTCAAAAACCACAGTGCCTGTGGTACTTCAAACGTGAAACAGCTCCAAGTGCTCTCTTTAGAGAGTGAAGAGAAGACAGCTTGGAGTCTGAAAAACATGCTGAAGGCATTCTGGGCACTGAAAAAGGCTCCGTAATAGAAACTGAAGGGCTGTGAAAGCAAAAATAAGGGTAAAGTAACATCAGAAGGAATATGTCCTAAGAAACAATGAAGTTTTTCAAAAAAAGCTAAACTTATATCCCTAACTATGGAAGGGATTAAGCTAATTGATTTCTAACTTAGAGTTCTGTAAGGCTTTATATTAGGAAGGAAGAGACTGGCATCACTTACTTAGCCTCTCTCTACAGAAATATGCAGCTCTGCCCTGCTAACACATGCATGCAAACTAAATGCTGCTCTTGCACACATTACTGAGCACTGAGAACTCGTGTATCTAAACGTACATCTATTTATTGAGAATTATTTTTAAAAAGAGACTTAAAATAACCTACTCCAGTGGAAAATGTAGGGAGTTAATTAAATGAAGCTGTACCAGCTCACAGAAAAAAAGTGCCACATTTCTTATTTTTGAGTAATTTGTTGCACATGACTCAACTTCAACAGAGCTAAACTAAGGTCACCCTTTCTACAAAAGAAAAAATAATTCTAAATTTGAATTCATAAACCCCCTTCATATAAATTTTCTACTTTCCATTGCAATCATCAGATTTGACTGAAAGCACCTTTAAACATACCAAATTTGTTGCTGTTCAGCATTTTTGAAGGATCTCACTATAATTTTTCTTTATCAGAAGTTTGGGTTAAAGGAGGAAAGTTATAGAAAGGGAAAAATAAAATGGATTTTTTTGTGTTTCACTGAATCATTTCATTGTCATGACAGTATAAAAAAATTTGTGACAAGAAATTATATCAGAAAAATATGCACTACTCAAGAAGCTATTTTTGATTACAAGAACTTGGGATATGGAATAGAAATGCAGACACAGATGACTGACACATTAAAAATAGTTACACTTAGCTAACCAAGTAAATGCCAGTGTCCTTTTCTGAGACATGAAGATCTTTCCCTCTCCCTCTGTCCCTTCTTACAAAGATAGCCAACACAGAAGAGAATACTCGCATCACATTCTGCCTGCACAAGCTGAGTACTACAGAAACCAAAACACCTGTAAAGCTGGATGCATTCTTGTTCTGCCATGGTATATGTTGGCTGCCATGGTATCTTTATGGCTGCCAAGAGGAGGAGACTCGCTGGTAACTTGATCTTATTTCCAGAACAGAAGACTCTAGCTGTACAGATTTGTGGTATAACAGCAGGGATGAGTTTCACTGCACTAATAGGTGGCAACCACGAAACCTCTGGGAATGCAAACAGCTTGGATGGTTGCAAGATGGGACACAGCATGCATACATCAGAAGTACCAGCATAAAGAGGGTGGGGAAATGAGTTGTCTGTTAAAAAAGGGCAGCAGAGAAAAGCAAGTATGTGGCCTTTGATAAAGGGAATTTAAAAAAAAATCAAACAGGAACTGAGAGGTAGACACAAGAAAACTTCAATTCAAGGCATGCTTCTCTGGAAAAAATTGATTAAAAGAACAGGTTTTTGTAAAAATGTATTATGTAAAAAAACCCACAGACACAAAAACAACTGTAGCAAACTGAAATGCTTCAAATCTAATGGAAGGGAGACTAAATATATAGAAGAATGCGTTTTCTGTCTGTGTGTTTGCAGAACTCATGCGGTAAAAAACCTGAAAATTAAATTCATTAGAACTCATAAATCAGCTTTTTACTAGCAAAAACACAAAAGATGAAGATGGCATGAACTTCTGTGAAGCTAAAATTAGTTTTAATGACTACACAATCACTGATGTATGCAGAGGCTGGAACTTCCAATGATGTACTTCATCTAAAAGCATTTCTACTGGATATGGAAAAAAAACATATAAAACAGGGGAGACAATTCAGCACAGGACAGCCGTGGACTGCAAGAACTGAGGAACAGTTATTTATGATAACTTTTTTTAATCACTGTACAGTTACAGAAAATAACTCGATGCAACAGGTGAAAAAATTACAAAGGGGATCTTACACACAATGTAATTTCTGTAAATTCTTCAGTCCTTTATATATTATTCAAGCTATCTTCCACAATGACATTGCTGGGATAAGAAAGTAACCTGTATCCCTAATAAAGCACTACTATCACACTGAGGTACATTTTTATTTTAGTCTTTTAATACAACAGAAGGGAAACAGGAAGTTGAGACATATTCAAGTACAAATTACAGTTTTGATTGGTCCCCATAAGTAAGGACACAAGTACTGAACAGGCCAAATAAACAATGCTTCTCAAAACAGAATGAGGGATGAACTTCAACTGTCGGCTAGCACGTGCCTATTGACTTGGCAGACTTGCAGACTTACATAATGTCTAACGCATAAGGAACATTTTGCCTATAGTGCTTTTACTCTGAATTTAGCAACTAAGGTCTTCTCACAGATACATCATATTTTGACCTGTTTTCAGGTAAACAGTCACATGACATGTCTGGAGGGTTTTTTTTGTTTTAATCCACTTCTCAAAAAAACAACCAGGCAAAAAACCACCCCAGCCTTAAAATCAAAGACTGAGTACCAGACTAGTTTTCTTGTAGACGATGCACCCTCTAAAACAGCAGAATTACACAGACCAAACAGCAGTGTCTTGTCATATAACTGCCACTTAACTAAACAGCATTACTGAATGCATCCCTGACAGACAGTCTGACTGTGGTTTTTGCAGCAGGAAATTAGACCAATTCCATTAATCTCTAACAAATTACTAAATCACCATTTTTCATAAGTTCTCTGTTGAGTTTTCAAGGTTGGCAATACTTCCTTTCTTTTACTTCCTTTTCCTTTACTAACATAGACACAAACAACAAAAATAATGCAGGGAACATGCCTGCTGATGTTGCATGCTGTTACTTCCAGGACCATGACAGAATTACCTTCTCAGAGTGTCCACTGTGCATAGATTTGTTACCCAATAATATTTGAAACAGGAAACCATTTACCTTCTGTTTTAATGGAACATCTGAGTGAACAACTAATATATTTAGTAAAAACTTCTGTATTTCTGAAGTAATTTTTCTTTCCCTCACTTTTTATCTTACTCACCAAAACCAGTAATACTGCTCATGACATCATTGTAGTTATTCCACAGACAGCAGTCATTTACATTACACCACATTACAAATTCAAAAAAGAAGTGATTATGCATCAGGTTACAATTAAATGGAAGAGAAAATAAACCGAGAGCTCACAGTACTCTCTCCGTCCCTCAAGTGAGCACTGTGCAAATTAACAATCTACAACACTGTCATAATCACAAGTGTCCATCAGAACTCTGAGCCACTGACCACTACTCTCCAGACGTGACTGTCCTCCCACTTTCTTATCCATCTAACAGTCTACTCATTGAAACCATTTCTCTCCAGTCTAGAGAGGAGAGTGTTGTGGGGGACTGTGCCAAAGGCTTTATCAGTTCAGACTAAAACCATGTAACTTTGTTCTGTCTCCAGAGAAGCTTTTATGTTGATGCACAGGAAAAGTGAGATTAGGACAAGGAAGGTTACAATGCTTTCTTTTAATACCTTTCAGATTTTAGGTATTTCTTCTCCCAAGACTCTCTGAGGCTGTTACGGTTTGTCCGTTTAGCAGTATCCCTGACAGACTTCTTAAGTATTCCTCCTTAAACATAGCTGTTATGCATCCAAGATACACTGCAGTAAAATTTGGAACTGTATTTTCCTAGAAATTTGGTTGATAGTCCTTAAGAAACTAGCAAGAAATGCAGTTAATTTACTGTTTCTGTCAAAACTGTGTTATGCAAACTAGCAGTAAAGTTTCCTGTGGAAGGATTTTCTGGTTACCAAGTGAATATACAATCTTTAGTTTTCATAAGAACAGTTCGTAGTAAACATACTTTAGGAATTACAATTTATTAATATAAATTTGTTTCAATCAGTGTTTTAGCTACTGACTGATCCTTTGGATTTTTAAAAACTTTTTGCATTATATTATTGTTTGTAAGCCAGCCAAAGATCTAACACAGAATGAAGTTGTTTCAGTTAAGCATGTGAATTTTAAGAGGAAAAACCACATGCCACTACATACATGGGTACCCCACAAGCAACTGTATAACTTTTGGTGCAATACTCCATTTTTACTGCATTTCACTTAAAAAAACAGTGTTATGATATATCATGGCTTGAAAGTCAATGTATTTGATATAGCATTAAGCAAAAATAAGATGTTTATTTGGTCCAGCTGCAGGTGACTGACCAATTTTTTGATTCCAACTGAACAACACTCAAGCAATATTTGCAAATTATCTAGAGACACCTTTCTACAGCATTTCTTAGACTCTTCCAAACATTATCACAATACACTATTTCTGGAGCTGCACAGAAAAACAGACCCAAAACCTCATCCAGACTGAAAGTCACCCAAGATTTTATTTCTTTTTTTTTTTTTTTCACTTTTATCAGCTCAACAGACCCATTTTCTAGCTCATCATACACATATGAAGACATGCTAAAAACTCTAAAGTGGAAACCTAAAGTACAGCAAGGCTGTTGCTACCAAAACAAAGACTTGAGAAATTTATTCCATTACAGAATCAAGGTATAGAAAACAGTATAACTATAACAGTATAACATCTGTCCAGACACTTAGTGGTGCATTTTTCAAAACATTTCGATGCCACCTCCATGACAGAATTTCTACTCTGGCTCACAGAACCTTGCGAATGCTCTCTGAAGTCTCTGAAAGAATGTTGTGGGATGACATTTGTCGGTTTGTTTCTAATTATAACACAGGATTAAATGGCTGATATAACAGGATATATCAGTTAAAGAAATAATGTGTGAAGCATTCAGCCATTCTACAGAAAATTCCTGGCACCATCTTCTTCTTCTACAAGTAGAAGAAAAATAGAAAGACATGAAGAATGTTAAGAACCCTGGCTGTGAAGTTTGGGGACAGAGTTCTGAAAAGCTGGGCTGTAACTGACCCCACAAAGAAAAAAATGTCAAAAGCACATGTCTAATCTGGCTAACAGCTAAATCAGATACCTCAAGATTCAAATGCAAAGGTTATAGTTACTGCACGTACTGAGCTCTCAGAGATTACAACAGGTCAGTACAAATGGGAAGCTAGATCATAGCCTCCTTCACTTCAGCTAGTCTTTGTGCTACTAAAATTTTTTTAGTTCTTCATGTAAAAGATGGTAGTGTCACATCCCTATTGACTGGACATGGTTTTAATGAACGAAACTGATCTATATGTGAGAGTGTCAAAATGAAGAAGGTGTCATTTCAAGAAGAAAATTAAAATATGTTCCCATTACTTTAAAACAGTTTTTTATTGCAATTTTTTCTGTACGTGCATACAACAATTCCAAGTGGAATCAACAATAGCTGCCAAAGTGTTTTCAGTATCTTGGCTCTGTAAGCTGCTACTACATATTTCTGAGTAGAACATCAGTGCAATCAAAATTTTTCTGGGTTCTAAATCTGTGGTATACAACCAAACAAAAATGACCATACAGAGACTGTGCCCACAAAGGAATTTCCACATAGGCGAGTATTTCCTCAAAGCAAGAAAACATTAATGATAGTCTAAGCACACATACATTTTTAACTATAACAATAACCACTGAACTGCAATTATTGACATGTTCTACATGACATAGTTTTATGTTCCTTTGTAAGACAGAGTCCTTATAAAATAACTTGAAAGCCACATTTTTCAACCACATTTTCAATAAGGAAGAGTAAACAAATTTGTAATACAAATCCTTTAAGATGGTTTGTTTTGGTGTTTGTTTGGGGGTTTTTTGTGAAAAAGAACAACAATTTCATGCAAAATTAAAAACCACCCCAGAAAAAAAAAGTGGTATTTCCAAACAGGCAAGAAGAAGAAAAACAGGAAAAGGTGGTTAGAATGGTGCACCTTTAGGTTTTAACACTATCATTCATTTTTTTTCTTCCTAGTAACATCTGTCTTACTGAAAAGTACAATTTACAAATGAAGATTTGCAAACTACTAACTCTATAGTTCAAAATAGTCTACTAAGAACAAGGAAACTGTGTTTAATCTGATACATGAATAATCTTTAGTAATAAAGAAAGAAGTCAGAGTGTAGCTAAAGTTTTGCAGGTGATACATAATAGCACTTAAGCAGGTCTAAACATAGTTTAAGTAGATTTTTCATCAGTGGAGAGAACTCTATGGAAAAAAGGTTGACTTGTAATGTACTATTACCTTATGCATTTGATGCATGCCTTCCTGTGGATAATCTGTAGGCCCCATTGTCGGCATTGGATGTGGGACACTGGGTGGACCAGGACTTGGCCCCGTCATGCTGTGAACGGAGCCAGGAGATGGCCCTGGTCCTGGGCTAGGTCCCAGAATCGGTCCAGGTGAAGGTCCTGGTCCAGGGGAAGGACCAGGATGAGGCATGGCACCAGGGTCTGTAGGCGTGGACATCTATTTTCTGTCTCCTTTTCAATTAGCAGAATAGTTCTAATAACAAAAACAAAACAAAACAAAAACAAAACCACAATTTCTATGTGACATTAGGGGCATTGAAAAAAATTTAAGTAAAATCTACTGGCAATTGTTACACACAGACACACACACACACACGCACACATACATATACATACACATGCAAGCTGTCATCAGCAGAAAATGTTTACATGACCCTTAATGTTGCCCATTAGCTTGATCACCCTTCTAAAAGCCCACTAGAAAGATAAGGATCCTGGTAATTCCATCCATTTCTGGACGTTTGTAGGGCACTCACGGAACGAAGCAGCTGGTGTGCTATGAGTAACATCTACCAGAAACAGCAACAGTTGAACTGACTTGCTATCACCAGATGTGTCATGTGGGCCAAGAACAGCACAGCAGTACTAAAAGAGGCAAGATAGCTAGGCATCTCTGTAACCTATGTATCAAAAAATCTTTTCCTAAACAGCTGTGACTAGCCTTAAAGTTTGTACTTGTAAGATTCATGGTAATAACACTGAAACAACCATTAAAAGGACTATTAAGACTGTTCTCAAAACTTTTTTTTTCATTTGCCTGAAAACTGAGACATAACATGGAGTTAGCAGCCTGCCCTGGAGTGGCTGGCTGGGCACAGGCAGAGCCACTAGTGACAGCGACAGGTTGGAACATGGCCTAACTGTCCCAACCACCCCTTGCCAAAGCCAGCAGCTCCAGCGTGGAGCCATGGAGCACAGCAAGCAGGGCTGGAGCCAGGGGAACCACAGCAGAGCAATGACACCCACGCAGAACCGATAGCTTGCCCTAGAGTGGCTGACTGAGTGTGAGCACACACAACAAGGGATTTGAGTTGGAACCCTGTCTCAAAAGTAGTCCTAGTGAACATGACCAGGGCATACTGGCAGAGCTCCTCTAGGACCATTTGGGAGCAGCCAACAGCAGCAGCAAACAGACCCAGTAGTTGGAGAAGACGGGCATAATCTCATTACTGTATGCTCCCTCAAGTATGGTTTTGATGTGCTCACAGAGCTCATTCCCCTGGTACAGCCATGTCAAAAGCCTTCAGCCAGCCAGACTACCCAATAGTATATGTACCTTTTTAAGAATCAAGTTGCCACGAGTGCATCACTCCTGTCACAGAAGATGTGTAATTGCAAATAAGCTGTTGCCAGGTGAAGGAGCCATGGGACTAAGTGAACAGCCTGTACAGTACTCCTGAGAATGACTGAGGGACTGACAGGCTATTCCCAAAGTGTCTCAGAAGTCTCAAACCTCCGCAGAAGTGATGATGCGGGCAGACTGAGAACCCTACCAAGCAGTAAGGCAGAGGTCTCTTGAACACGAACACTGGAAGGTGGTCACTGGCCACTCTAGGTGGAACACTCCTGAAAACCTGAAGATGACAAATAGCACTGGTACCTTTTGCCCTGAAACTGCAAGGACAGTCAACTGATGAGTTAGACTAAGGCCTTTCTGGGACAGAGGAATCACCTGGGGCAAGACAGTTTGCCACCCTCATCATGACTGCCCTTGTCAATTAAAAGGAAAGGGTAGTTGATACAGGTGACTCCCTTCTAAAGTGAATCGAAGGCCTGCTATGCAGACCAGACCCAAGCCCCAGGGAAGTCTACTGCTTCCAAAACTGGGTGGTTCCAAACATGGTTCCAAAACTGAGTGTCATCAGCAGAATCTGCTTCTTTTTTATTTTATCACGGCATGGTCTATTTAACAGTTGGTGTACTGATACCTGAAGGGATGCACCTTTTGCAGAGTGGAAAAAGGTTTCTACCACGAGAGCTAGCAGGGGTCATTGACAGAGCTTTAAACTAGATTGGAAGGCAGGAAGGATTGGAAAACCAGGCTTGCCAGTGATAAGCACAATGGGATGGCACACCAAAACTTGAGGAACTGAGATCACTCAATCCACTCCATGAGGTGTAGGCTACAGTGAACCACACAGCACAAGAAATGACCAAGGGGAAGCTTTGGCCCAGTGCCAGAAATATCTGACATAAATGAAACTCAGAGGGATGAGTCCTGTGACTGGTGTGCCATAATGGATGCTTACAGGTTCGTCAGGAGGGATAGGCAGGGCAGGCAGAGCAGGGGGGTAGCATTGTTAATAATGGAGGGACAAGAACTTATGGAGCTTACAACCGGCAACAGCAGGGTTGAGACCCTCTGGGTAAAGATTAAGGTACAAACAAATAATGAAGATGTCAGCATGGGCGCCTGCTATAGACCATCTAGGCACAACAATGACATCAATTCTTCAAGTAACCAAGGGACACCTTCAAATTTTTCCTTATGGGGTAATTCAACCTATCAGATGTAAACTGGGGACACCACACGGCTGGCACAATCAAGTCCAGGAGATTCTTAAAACGCCTGGATTTTACTCCACAGCTCAAGTACTAAGAGAGCTGACTAGGAAAGATGCTCTCCTTGACTTCATACTTGTTAACAGAGATGGTCTTATGAGTGACATGGTGATTGGTAGTCTTCTTGGCCTCAGTGCCCACATAGTAATCAAGCTTAAAATCTTTGTTGACAGGAGGAAAGAGCCAGTCCAACTCTGGACACGAGAGCAGACTTGAGGCTGCTCAGAGAATTACTGAGTAAGGTACCCTGGCAAAATGCTTTTGCAGGTGCTGCAGTCCATCAGTGCTGGTCCCATTTTAAGCACCATCCTCTAAGGGCATAGGAGGAGGCAATTCCCAAATGTCAGAAGTCGAGCAGGTGAGGCAGAAGGTGGCTGAGCAGGAATCTTCTTTGGGAGGTAGAGGCAAAAAAGAAAGGTGTAGGCTCAGCAGAAGCAAGGTCAGGTGATGGGGGAGGAATACAGAGATGCTGCTTACCACAGCAGGGAGAAAATTTGTCAGGCTGAAGATCAACTGGAGTTGAAGCCGGCCACAACTGACAGGGACAACAAAAAGAGCAGATTTCAAATGCATTAACAGCAAAAGACAGTGGAGAAATAATATTGTCCTGTTACAGGATGAGGATGGTCACCTCACGAGCAGGGACATGGACAAGGCAGAGATGTTTAATGCCTTCTTTGCCTCTGTCCTCAAAGCCAGTGAGGGATTAAGGGGGTCCCAGTGCCCTGAGCTGGAGGACCATGGCTGTGAGAATGATCAACTCCCAGCTGACCCTGAACTTGTATGGGACCTGCTGCTCCCACTGCATACCTGTAAATCTATAGGGCCCAATGGAATTCATCTGAGAATACTCAGAGAGCCAGCTGATGTCAGCACAACACCTCTCTCAATGATTTTCCAATGCACTTGGGAATCTGGAAAGGTCCCAATTGACTGGAAGCTGGCTGATGTCCCAGCTTTCCAGAAGAGCAAGAAGGAAGAGCCTGCAAACTACAGGCCTGGCAGTCTCACTTCAGTCACTGGCAAAATTACGCAGAAGATTATTCCAGGAGGTATTGAAAAACACCTGAAGGACAACACAGTCATCAGTCACAGCCAACACAGGTTCTTGACAGAAAAGTCCTGCCTGTAAAATTAACTTACTTTTTTGACATGTTTACCCACCTACTTGGATCAGGGGAAGCCAGTTGATGTAATCCTTTTGGATTGCAGTAAAGGTGTCAATCCTGTCTCTCACAGGATCCTTCTGGACCAAATGTCCAGCACACAGCTGGGTAAACACATCATGGGATGGGTGAGCAACTGGCTGATGGGCTGAGCACAAAGGGTTACAGTGAATGGGGTGGCATCTGGCTGGCTACCTGTCACCAGTGGGGTTCCACAGGGCTCCTCCTTAGGGCAGCGCTCTTAAACACAGTATCACAGAATGATTTGAGTTGGAAGGGTCCTTTATGTTCCTCTAGTTCCAATCCCCTGCCATGGGCAGGTACACCTTCCACTACATCAGGTTGTTCAGAGCCCAGTTCAAGTCCGCCTCAAACACTTGCAGGAATAGGGATCTACGACCTCTCAGATCAATCTCTGCCAGTGGTCCACCACCCCAACCATAAAGAATTTCTTCCTAACAGCTAATCTAAATATACCTTCTTTAAGTTCAAAACTACTGCTCCCTATCCGACCACAATGTGCCCATATAAAAAGTCCCTCTCCCTCATTTTTATAAGGCCCCTTCAGATATGAAAACCACGATGGCGTCACCCTGAAATATCCTCTTCGCCATGCTGAAAACACCTGCTCTCAGCCTTTCTTCACAGGAGAGGTGCTCTACCCAACCCTCTTCAACTTACTTCATGGCCATCTTCTGGACCCACTCCAACAGGTCCAGGTCTTTCTTGTGCTGGGGACTCCAGACCTGGACACAGCACTCCAGGTAGGGTTTCATGAAGGAAGAGTAAAGGGGGAGAACCACCTCACTTGCTCTGCTGACCACACATCTTTTGAAGCAACACAGGATGCAGTTGGTTTTCGGGCTGGAACTCACCTTCGTAAAAAGACTTGGATGAAGGACTTGAAGGGATACTAAGTCCGTAGATGATACAAAAGTGGGAGGAGCTGCTGACTTCCTCAAAGGCAAAGAGTCCCTACACAGAAACCTAGAAAAATGGGAAGGTGGGCAATCACCAACCATTAGAAGTTTAACAAAGACAATTGCCAAATTCTGCACCTGGGATGGGGCAACCCTGGATGTATGGACAGACTAAATGACATGGTGGCAAGCAGTGCCACAGAAAGGGACCTTGGGCTGCTGGTTAAGGGAAGGTTGAAAGTGAGTCAGCACTGCCCTGGCAGCCAGGAGGGCCAACTGAGTCCTGGGGGCATCAGGCACAGCATCGCCAGCCAGGCAAGGGAGGGGATTGCCCCGCCCTGCTCTGCACTGGGGTGGCCTCACCTCCAGTGCTGGGGCAGTGCTGGGTGCCACAATATAAGAGAGATATAAAGCTATTGGAGAGTGTCCAAAGGAGGGCCATAAACATAGTTAAAGGCCCAAAATGGGGAGCACTAAGGAGCAGCTGAGGTAATTCGGTTTGTTCAGCCTGGAGCAGATGAGACTGAGGGCAGACCTCACTCCAGTGGAGTCTACAATTTCCTCATGAGGGAAAGAGGAGGACAGACACTGTCACTGTATCTCTTCTCTCTGGTAACCAGTGATGGCACCCAGGAGAATGGCCTGAAGCTGTGTCAGGGGAAGTTTATGTTGGTTATCAGGAAAAGGTTCTTCACCCAGAGGGTGGTTGGGCACTAGAATGGGCTCCCCAGGAAGTGGTCACAGCACAAAGCCTGGGAGAGTTCAAAAAGCATTTGGACAACATTGTCTGTCACATGGTGTGATTCTTGGGGTGTCCTGCAGAGGACCAAGAAGTGGACTCAATGATCCTTTGGGTGACTTCCAGCTCAGGATATTCTGTGATTCTATGACTCGATACCTTGGGATTCTGTTTCCTTGCAAGTTAAAACATAGAGACACCTATGAAACATCTCAGTTCAAAACCTACAGTCCTCTACAACCCCACAACACAACCACAAAAGGATTCAAGGTATCAAATGTTCACAACTGCAAACACCATGACTTCCTCTAAGAGGCCTATGTTTGGCTGCATGAAGAACAACACACATTTCCACATAACAAATAGTTCTTACATGAGTCAATCATGATATTGCAATATCTAAGACTGACACTCTCACAGCTGAGTGGCTCTGTGCATTATAAGCAAAATTCAATCCATCTAACAAAGCAGATAGCTAGCATCACCTCCACCAACCAGAAAAACGTATACAGAACGATCAATTACAGAAGTACTATCAGTATACAGTATCCCAAAATACCTTATTTCACAAAAGACATCTACCTACACCTATGCATTAAAATGGGTATCAAAACCTCCCCCTCTAATCACCTATCCGCCCATTTCAAATTCAACTTGTAGTTCTCATAAAAACTGGCTCCAGTCTCAGGTCCATAAGTTTACCACCATGACCACCACCATTTACAAATATATTAAACATATCCTGAATGCAAATTTGAAAAATTTAAAATTCTTTTTGCTAGGACAGCAAGTGTCCAAACTATGAAAAACAGTAACTCCCAGAGGTGAATGTTTGCACCACTTGCACCAGATCAAGTCCTTTCATCATAATTCTTTGAGAGAAGATAAACTCACCCAATCTCACGTAATTGGGAGTTGTCTTACACAGATTTGTATTCAGAGATTTTGTATGTCAAAGAACATGTGAAAAAAAAAAAGCAATTTACAAAATCTGTATCAGGGGAACATAAAGTACTAGAAAATACTATTTAAATGCAAGTAATAAATCCATTCTGAAGACAACGGAAATAAAGAGACAAAGCAATCTTCTCTGGCAACAGTAGTCCACAAAATTAAAAAAACAGGCACTGATCTAAACCAGAACACAGCATGGCCCTCCCAGCTAAGTATCTGTTCACAGAACCAATCTGCTAAAAAGTTTATGGTATAACATGTTTCAAAAATAGTTTAGTTTATATTTATTAAGTCTGAGATTGTTTAAAAAAAACTTATACAAATTAGGCACCCTGCTCTCATTAAAATTCAGTAAAAGCTAGATACCTAAATCATTTAGGCCCTTATCAAAGTCTCATTAATGTCAAAACAAAAATCTACAAAAAGACAACAGGTCCAACAGTGCCCAAGGTCCATGCAGATTGCACTGGTATTAGTTTGGCTAAGTTCTAGTGCCTGCAATGAAAAAAGCAGTATGAAGTCAACTCCCCGCCAAAGCCAGTGTTGACCTATTTCTTTGGACAGCTTTTTAATGAAAAGCAAGGGGGAAGGAGAGGCAAAAAACCCTAAATGTTTCAAACAAATTACAAGACTAAGTACAATGAAAAAAAAAATTCCATCTTATTGCTCCAAATGACAAGGCTGTTGGCCCTGATACTCAAACACATTACATGTTGTTTAATTGTTTTTGAAGTGTCCAGTTGTACAAATTTGTCAAAACACTCGCTGGAGTAATATTACTCCCATGACTTCAGATAGGATGGGGTTTTTTCCCTGAACTGCAATCCCTTACAGCCTCTTAGATTTATTTAGATCAACATGACCAATTCTCTTTTGTGAACAGCCCCAAATGAACTACTGGCAACTGAAGTCGTTGTGATGAATCATAGGGTTCTTCCTGCAGTCTCAAAGAATTTCTTTATCTCTGCTAGACACAACCAGAGCTAAGACAGGGAAATAAAAAAGGCACCTATCCTCTGTCAGAGTAACTTCAGCCAGATCCAAATACAAAGAAGAGCCACAAAACCAAGAGCTGAAGATTAAGAGAGAGACTTGGGATCTCTGCTCAACTATTTCAAGCTCAAACGGTTTAGGACAGTGAATATCTACACTGTAAACAATTTAAAATAACGGCCCCTAAGCATAAATATTTCTGCACTATCATTTTATATATACCTAGAAAGTTTTGTAGCTGTAACTATACACTATACAATAGGATCCCCATCAGTTCAATGTTTCTATTTCACGTATTTTGGTATACACCTGCTACAAACCCAAAGGTAACAAAGGTAGGGATTTTTTTCACATGAGGAAATATTAGCAGACCCCACACGAAAACACAGCAGGTAAAAAACCATTTACATTACTTTGGAATTCAAGATCAGCTGTACATCCAAAAAGATGCAGGGATTACAGACTGCTTTGACAGGGCACACACCAAGTCTAAGAACAGATGGAGCAGTAGGTATTTATAATTCTTCTAGCTAGTTCCCTTCACTATCCAATATAATTCTGCCTTTCCTCTCAACCTAAACTGAACCTCAGCCAGGATGTTTTGGCCACATCTCCTGCCTTGGATATGTAGTGGAAAATAAGGAAACTGTACCGCTTAGAGCTGATCAAATGTGAACCCAAACAATAGCCACAAAGATACTGAAATACTGACTGTAACTTTTGTCTTCACAGAAAAACAGTTACAGTCTACTTCTCTCCACACATTTCCAACTGAAGTCATGATTCATAGGTGGCTTTGAAAAGATAAACTGTTAACTTCTGATACATTGCAGGCTAAAGGAGCCATCTCTATTATACTACCATAGAAAACACAAAATTATACTGTCACTGATTTGTATTACTTGCATAATCTGCTAACTATAATCAAATGAATACGCTCAAAGTAGAAGAGCTGATTAGTAATGACAGCAGCTCATCATCATTAAATAACTTATAATACTTAAAAGCAAATCAGTATTTTGTATTGTACAACTTCACAGGACACTGCACTACCTTTTATCATGATTTAACTATTGTCATTTGATTAAATGACAATTCAATCAATCAACATGTTTACATGAAACAATAAAAAATCAGTGAAAATACTCAAATCTTCATCTAACATATACCATAGTTACTAGTTCATGTAAGAGAAGCCAAACACATTAACAGCTGAGATCCTGCCTTTGAATACTCATGTATGCAGTGCCAGTGTAACTTGAAAACCTTCTGCAAGGGAATTTGTAGTTTAAAACACAAACCACAGAACCAGAAATGCTGAACCTTAATTACTTATCCAGACACTTGGGCCAGAAGAAAAAAACCTCGGCACACTAGCTGCATGTCTAGCTCTCCATCAGAAACTGTTGCAGGCATCCCAGCAGAGCTCACAAAATGGGTGGAATGCTTACACAAGAAACTTCATTGTGGAGTCATGTAGTGTAAGATCCATTTTCACATGCAGAGACAGTTTACTTTAGGATGACAGTCAATACTCCTCACCTTGAAACATTCTTGTAGAAATTCTTACTCCTACTGCATAGCTGTTTCAGCTTTACACAAAGTTCAACTTTTCTCAACTGCTCTAGCTTGCAGCCTACCCTCTTAGGAGAATATCACACCAGCAGCAAAAAATGACTGGCTAACAGCTGGGAGTAGAATGTACTCCAGACTGTCAAAAGGCATAATCACAAACCAGAGTGCACACAAGTTAGGCTAAGCTATGCTGCCAGACTTTACTGTGAAGATGCCACAGCAGACATATGATCCTTTCTGATAGCTTTGCTGCAGAAGACAGTAGCCTTCAGGAAAAGAGGACAGCAGATAGCTGTCAGTCACAAGTTTAACTGCCATTAGACAATGCCCAAGATCAAGCCCACGTTTGCTACATATGTAGATTCCACTGTAAATTTCAGGCACAGAAAACTGATACAGGACACTATTGAATGGTCATGGCTTACATTTTCATACAGTGAGCTTTACTACATGTTATTAATCACAGTTATTGACCATTGTCTTCACATTTTATTCTTAAAAAAAAAAAAAAAGACATAATGAGATACAGACAGAAAGAAAGGAATGCACCATAGAACTGACAGGCCTTGGCTTTACTTAAACAGGGAAGAAGGGAAGGAAGAAGGGAGAAGATGTTTTAAATATAAGTTACTTGTGGTAAAATATTGATGAAAGTATACATGAAAAGTGTATAATTTCTGTAAAAACACACTTATTTTTAATATTTTCTGAAAGGTCCACCTGTAAATGATCCACCTGGGTACTCAAACTCTTTAGTGATAAATAGGAAATATTCTCTGCCAACTGGAGACAAACAGGAATATGTTTACGCCTAGTATGTAATGAATTTACACGTCAGAAATAAAACAATTTTCAGTGCTCTTATTCTACTGTAGTCTTCTGTTCTATTGTATTCTACTAGTCTTCTTATTCTACTGTATTTACAAACTATCAAAGATGTACTTAAGAAAGCTTTACTTTCTTCCCCATTCATCCTGCTTTTATTTTATCTTGGAAATAAGACATGAGCTTTTCTCTAATGCCAATTTTATGACAAGTGATCTTTATGCCATAATGTTGTGTTTACTATTCCACTAGAGAATCGGGGGAAAAAACCAACCTAATCTGATAAAGTCCAAAAGTGATGGAGGTCCAGGAAACACCCTTTCACATAGAGAAGTTTGACTGCAGCAGGAAACACATGGAAATTTAACAGACATTTTGATGAGTAACTTGCAAAAATGTTGTAAATCATACAAGGAGCTAGAAGTTTCCTTTTGAAAAGGATCACTTGTAGTTCACAGCAATATTACTCATCAGGACCACAGAAAACATTTTTTAAGTTGCTACTCTGCACATTCTGACCTTAACTTCAAACTGAGAAAAATATATCTGGAGATAGTAATTTCAAACACACCTTTGTCAAGAATATATGTAATGTAAGTATGCCAGCTGAAGGACTTTTTGTCTTGTCGATTTTCAAGCCTCAGGTGTTGGTGAAAGCGTTTTTCAAACGTGACAAGAAACGCTCACAGACCACTTCAGAAACGAACAAAAGAAAAGATCTAAGACTGCTTTGAACACACTCTTTTGGCACATGTTCTATGCAACACCACAGAAATACCAGTCTTAAAGCTGAGACACAACTCATGAGAGAAATAATATTTTTAACGAAGCTTTACTCTCAGCTCTGGCAAGTCCACATATGCTGTATGATGCCCTCTAAATTTTAAAAGCTCACTATCCATACAGTCTTTTTGCTTTCTATTACTGCATAGATAGAGAGATAGATAGATTTAGAGAGGCACACAAAAACCTGCCTTGACGCAAGCCTATCCTTCTGGTACACTACTTTCTTTTTCCCTTAGAATAACAAAAGGACAAAAGAAACAAAGTCAGAGACAGTAATAGGGCAATTAGGTTCCCAAAGAGAAAGTGTGCCCGTATTTGCACAACAATAGTAACTTGCACAGAAGAGACTGCCCCACCCCGAACAAGTAACTGGTATACTACCACAGGAACTAAATTCTGGTGTAGTGTTTATCGTCTGGGTCTTAGGGGCTGTGGTTAAAACCACTTAACAGTTTAGAAAGCTAAAGCAAAACAGGAGAGAATGCAAACGGAACAACGCCATGTCACAAACCCCAGCTTAATTCTTTACTGAAAGCATGGAGAATACTTAAAGCGGCAAAAAACACGACGAAACAAAAAACCGAAAAACTATCTACAACTTTTTATCTTAAATTCTTCAGCTGGTTATTTACTTGCATATTCATACTCACATAAACATTCATAAAAATACAACCTAAAAAGAACAGCGTTAACATAAAGTTCACTAAGTCTGAATATCAAACATAAGAAGCAGATAGCAAGAAAAAACAAATTCGGTGCGATGAATGCAATCATGCAGACACTTTCACACTCCCTTTACTTGACCATCACGCACGCTCAGGGAAAAAACCAAAATAAAAACAACCCAAGCCAATCTTTAAACTGTAACTTCAGACAGAGTTTAGAAGAGCTGTAACTTTTCCAGCCGTGCGCAGTTTGTAGTTCCACCATTATAAATTTAAGAGGGGAGGAGACAACATAAGAAACTCCATTTCTGCACGCACCGCGGACAAGGAACAGCCGCGGCGGGGAATCCGCGACCGGGGAACTCCAGGGGGCGGCGGAGCAAGGGCGGCCGCTCCTCCCTCCCTCCGCGGCAGCACCGCTGCTCTGCCCTCGGGTGCTCGGGCCCTGCAGGACGGGCGGCGCGCAGGCCTCGGCGCCGGGCCGCCCGCCGCCTCCCCCGCAAAGGCGCCGGGGCGGGCGCGCACAACCAGCAGGGCCCTGTTTTCCCCCTCCAGCCTTTCTGGAAAGTTTTCTCCCCAGCCGACAGGCTGCAAAACGTCCCTGCCTGGAAATGCGGCCCCACTGCCACCTTCCCCCGCCCCTCCACGAAGCAGCGGGTGCGCTGCTGACGGCGGTGTCCGCGCACGGCCCCGTACCTCGGCCGCAGGCGGGCGGGCAGGCGGACCGGCGGGAGGGCGAGCAGCCGGGTCATGCCTCAGGGCTGGGCTGGGCCCGTCTCCCCGCCTCTCCTTCCCTCCGCCACCATGTCACGCCGACCAAACATGTCTGTGCGCCTGTGTGTGGCGGCGGTGACTTCCTGATCCGCCGCCGCTCGCACAGGCGGAGGAACGAGAAAGGCCACCCACCCTCCTATCCTCCCCCAGCCGCCGCCGCCTGCCGCCTCTGCCCCGCAGCGGCCCGGGGACGGGCTCCGCTGCCCGCCGGCCCCGCCCGCCAGCTGGCTGCAGCAGCTCTCTGCCGCCCACCCCGCCTCCGGGCG
>VXAC01001664.1:61539-85483 GCA_013399225.1 Rhipidura dahli
GGGCACAGAACTTTTCCAGGTGCCGAACACCGCCGTCCCCTCTCCCGACATAGGGGCAAGTGAGCTGCAGCTACCTGAGCATCCGCGCGCGTGTGCATCCTCGCTCCCGCCCGGCCGGGTTAAAAAAAATAAATTTCCGCGCACACCGGAAATAAAACGCTTTTTTGCTTGGCAGGCGATTCCAAAATTGTAAGCGCATGTTTCGTGCTACTCTGCTTGGGGGTGGGGAGGAGGAGGAGGGCGAATTTCTGCAGGGAAAACGGGAGGGGTACGACGACATGCAAGCTATTTTGGGAAGTAAACCGCGACACCTTTACAGCAGGAGTGACTGCACAGTTAAAAACAAGAGACCGAAAAGCAACAGGAGCCGCAGCCCGTCGGCCGAAGTCCCAGCCCCCGTTTCTTTCCCCCTCCCCGATGTGTGCAGTGTTTGTGACAAGCAGACAGCGAGATGATCCGGATCATGGCCTCCCTGGCTCTCCCGGGGAATGCCGCTACTCTCCTCTCAGGCGAGACCGCTCTCCCACGCACCATGTTCCTCCCTCCCCATGCCTCCCCACTTCCCCTGGCTCGGCTGGGTCTGCGCCAGCGTGTGCCACGGAGGAGAAACAGCCCCGCCGCACCGCGCTCTGCTGCCTCCGGACACCCTGAACTTCACCCTGCGACCCCCGGCAGCTGCGGCGGAACCGCCCACGGCCCGTCCGTGTGGGCTGTCGCTCCCCAAGGATCTGTTTCTCCCGTGGCCGCGTCGCCCGCAGCCCGTGACACGCTCGCTGGGCGGCAAGCCCGAGAGTGCCGCTGACTCACGAGTCAGCCACCAGCGACTCCGTGGGGGTTCTGTCGCTCCCACTCCGGAGATCCGCATCGTGATTATTCCAGAATAATACTGGATCAAAAGTTTCTTCTCTCCACCCACTGGGGGATATAAATATTCGGGAGGGCCGGGCGCCGGGAAAGGTGGGGAGAGGAAGCAGGTGGCACGGCGGCGCCTGGGACCGGCGGGGCCGTGCGCGGGGAAGGGGAGCGATGGAGAGAGGGAAGGTGGGCACGGTGCGAGCCGTCGCGGCCGCTGACAATAAAGGACCGTGCCGGCCACAGGGAGCTGGCGGGGTTGGACCAAGTTGCAAGTTGTATTTACCTTCCGCCCGGGCGGAGCGCCGTGCTGACTGTCGCTCCTCTCCCCCCTCAGTGAGTCACCCGAGTCCAGAACCGGAGCGAGGGACTAGATGACGAACATGACTTCATTGGTGACAGCCATTCCCTCCTCTTCCTAAACTCCTGCCCCTCCTCCGCCCCCCCTTCGCGGACGCCACTGCTCAGGCAGCGGTGTTCCCATTGGTCCTCCGGGCAGGGAGTGCCCGCCCCCTTGCGCGGAAGAGGTAGCTCTATTGGTCCTAGGAGCTGTCGCTCAGCTGAGAGACGGGGGGGCGGAGGTGTGCAGGCGCGCGCGGGGCGGGGTGCGCTGCGCTCCGCTGTGGTGTTGGCCGTGCAGCGGCGGGCAGCCTGCGCTCCGATCGGGTGCCGCCGCCGCGCTCCTGCGCCCCTCCCAGCTCGCCTCTGCGGCGGGGAGAGAGGGGCAGGATCTCTTTTCGTACGAAGGCGGTGGCAGGGCGCCGGCGGCACTCGCGGGAGTAGTTTGGGGAAGAGGTGAAGAAGGTGCTGGAACTGCGCCGTGCCTCTGCCCCGCTGGAGGGGCGGGGAGGAGCTAGCCTGACGGGCCTTCGGTCGGCTGTGTCTGGCTGTTGGGAGTGAGTGTGTGTTTGTGCGTGTGTGCGTGCCCCGGGCGGGTGTCTCACTGCCCTTAAAAAAAAAAAAAAGTAGGGGGAAAAACTTAGACCCCGTTCCCTCTCTCCAGTGGCAGAGGGTGCTGTCGTGGACGAGAGGAGGCTGCTGAGAACGTTCCAGCAGAACCGGCCTGTCAGGCAGGCTCTGGCTCCAGCGGCAGCGCCGGGCTCCCTGCAGCTCCTCGCAGTGCAGGGCCGGGGCGGCTGCTGAGACGTCGGCAGATGGAATAAACCCGGGTGAAGAGCCGCGGTGGATCTCTTGTTTCTGCGGGATAGTGAGGGAAAATAATGCAGTTACGTCTCTTCCGTCTTGCTTCCCATCGAATAGGTTTTTTAGAACTGGTTTGGAAGTACGTTTTCAAGCATACTGCGTTGAAATACGCTGCTGCCGTGTTTTGTTGTTTTTTTTTTTTCTTTGTTTGTTTGTGGATTTGGGGTTTTTTAATGCTTTAGGTGCTTTACCTGATTTGCAGGGGCTGGAGAGCTCTCATCTTTTTTGTACAAGGTATACCTGTTCGTATAACAGGCGACTAAGTACTTCATTTAAATAATGGGCCCGCCAGTGTGAGGGATTTTTTTTTTCTTGAACGCCAGTTGTAGAGATAGAGCTAGACTACTGTACGTTACCGTGTTACGTTTTCTAAGATCATGTCACATGGGCCGTATTTGCTATTCTGAGAGTAGTATATCTCTTGCTGTAAATTTCACTTTGTACTGTGGAGTAAGGATGTTCATAGGAACCTAAGTAAAATCAGTAGCTACTACAGGTGCTCAGGTGACTGAGTTTAAGGTGAAGTTCCTCTGCTGTGGTCAGGTGGAGTAGTTAAAGACCTGAAGCAGTACTGGGAGCACCTTGTGGTCTTTAAGTAACAGCTATTGTTTACACGGTGTTTATCTTGGAGCGCTTTTTATTGTTCAGTCACCAATTTACAGAGCTGGCAATATGATGCTAATTACTGCTGTTCCTGTAGTTTTGCAATGCAGTCGTTGGCTTCATCTTATTTTTTATGAAAATGACCAAAATGCTGAAAGATAACTGTATAAGAATCAGTGCTAACTGGACAACACTAAGTATCAATAAAGTAAAAAGTTTAAAAGGCTGTATTTTCAGGTCACCACTGTCAGTGAAAAATATTTACTTAAGAACAAATTCAAAGAAATTGAAACATTCAAATCTTTATTTACAAAATAACTTATGTCATTATGTAAATCTTTTGATCCACTTGTAATTTATAGCTTTGGTTTTAGCCTTGTCTTAAGCTGCAAACTGGTGTCTAAGAGATAAAAGAATGTAGTTAACATTCTTGGAAATTATGCTAAGACAAATGAAAGGGGTAAAGAGATCCTTTTTTTATTATCCCTTTTTTTCTTCTTAATATCTTTTTCTTAATACTGAAGCTCTCATTAAGCAGTCATTTGTGTTTGTGGTTTGTTTTTCCTCTTCCATTCCCCAGTGTAAATCTGAGGATTGTTTGCCTTTTCTCTCTGCAGAAGAGAAAACAAACATTAAATAATGGAAGTGAAGCTTGCTTTCAAGACAGCTCAACTGTTTGTTGGATTCAGCAGTACTCAAACCATTCTAAACCAGGTCAAGCAATTCTTTTTGTTAGAAAGCATACAGAGAAGAAAAAGAAATATAAAGTTGATCTTTCAGGCAAAAGAAAAAAGGGTTCTCGTCAATCTGGAATAGATGTGGCTATATTTAGTTAATGATTGTTTATTTTGGGAAGGTTGCAGCAGCTGATTTCATTTTGCAAGAGTGTGAACATGCCTGTTGCTGGTGTCAGTCTGAAGGCTTTTTCTTCTTGTATTTTGATGAAGTACCATTGAATCTCATTGTAACCTGTACTGAGGGGAAGGGAAACAGCGTTTTTTGTCAAGGGAGGCTTGTTCAACTGATATGAAAATCTTAATTGGAAGGGTTAATAAAGCTTCCCTACATGAGATTCAAGTAGCTGAAGCTTTGTGCATAGTGGATATGTAAACATGCTATAATGACATGCTATAGGATAAATTAGTTTCCCCCCTATTAATTTATCTAATATAGCAAAAGGAAGAAAAGATGAGGGCCCTTAACTTGAATTAATGGTGTGGATGCAGCCAGTAACAGTAAAATGGCACGTAAAATTTTCGAACTAGATACGGTACCACTACGAGAAGAGGTATATCTTTGACTAGCTAGATACGCTGTTGTGGAACTAAAGCTGATTTATATGAAGAATGATACCAACATAGTAAGTCTGTTTGGAAACTGATGTATCAGTGGAGCTCTTGCAGGGACACTTCTGCCAAAAGGAGATCATTACCATCAGGGAATTGCAGATATTTACAGCAACCTCACCTTTACCACCTTGAAACCCCTGCTGTAACAGTTAGTGATGCTATTTCTGTGTTTGCTACCGATTGTCTGCCAGAGACAATTGCATTCACTGCAACAGAAATATCAGAAAATATTATTTTTTAATATTTCAGTCAATTCTTAGCAGAATCCAGCTGCTTTAGACAGGGTAGCCAGTGAAAAAAGGCTAAAGCTAGAACATTCTAAGAAGATGGCTTTATGATCAGGCTTCTGCATAAAAACCAAAACAAATGAAAAATGTTTTTTCATGTGTCCAGGGAAATCATAAAGAAGTGAACTTGCCATCCACAAGTCGATGGGCTCTGATGGGATACACCCATGAGTGCTAAAGGAAGTAGCAGACATGATTGCAAGGCCCCTCTCAGATCCTTGAACGGTCATGGCAGTCAGGAGAGGTGCCAGAATACTGGAGAAAAGCAAGTATCATGCTGGTCTTCAAAGGGGGCAAGAAGGGGGACCCAGGGACCTACGGGCTAGTCAGTCTCATCTTAACTTCTGAAAGGGTGATGAAATGTTTCATCCTGGAGGACGTGTCCACACATATCTGGTAGACAAGAAGATGATGAAGAGTAGTCAGCAAACTTAACCAACCTGATTGCCCTCTATGCTGAGACAACTGCCTGAGTGGATGAGGGAAAAGCAGTGGATTTTTAGCTGGACTTAGAACGAGAGTTTTGACACTGCCTCTGGTAGGCAAGTTCAGGAAGTGTGAGCTGGATGAGTGGACAGAGAGGTGCAGTGAGAACTGGCTCAGTTCTTCACTAAGCCCGTCTTTCCTGAGATGAGCCACAGATCCCAGATGGTTGTAACCAGTGGCACAGGGAGGCCTGTGTCTAGTGGTGTCCCCAAGGGTTCAATACTGGTCTGGTATTGTTTAACTTGCTCATCAGTGGCTTGGATGAAGGGGAAGATGCCTCCTCAGTGAGTTCGCTGATGACACAAAGCTGGAAGGAGTGGCCAATATCCCAAAGAGCTGTGCAACCCATCAGAAGGACTTCAACAGGTTGGAGAGGTGGGCAGAGAGGAACTGTCTGAAATTCAATGTGTTCAGCTCTGGGCTCCTCAGGGCAAGAGAGATTCGGAGCTCCTGGAACATGTCCAGTGGAGGGCAGCAAAGATGGGGGCTGGAGCATCCCAATTATGAGAAAAGGCTGAGGGACAGAGCCTGTTCAGTCTGGAGAAGGCTGTGAGAGGATCACATCAATACATGTAAGTATCTGAATATCTGACAGGTGGATGTCATGAGGATGGAGCCAAGCTCTTCTCTAGTAATGCTGAGTAATGGGCAGAAACTGGAACACAGGAAGATCCACCTGAACATGAAGTTCTCTATGAATGGAGCACTGGAGCAGGTTGCCCAGAGCAGTTGTGAAGTCTCCTTCCCTGGAGTACTACCCAAAAGCAGTGTAGACGAAATTCAGAATACCATGCCCCAGGGGATCCTGCTTGAGCAAGGAGGCTGGTGACCTCCAGTGGTCTTCTCAAGACCTGTCTATTAAATAGGAACAATATATTCCATGAAGTAGGTGAATCCAGGAGGGGAGGTTACTCTTTAACCATCTGTTGTTTGGCAGTATGTAATGAAATGAGTGTACCATATTCTGCTATATGCTGAGTGTGTCTGAGCCTGGTATGACTGACAACAAAGGCGATTTGAGCTGGTTTGAGCTTTTCCTTCTCTTGTGGAAGAGTTAATTACTACTTAATTTAAAAGTAAAACTTACATTGAAATACAACTTTTATGAATATGCTTGGTTGGTACTCAGGCCCTTTTCCCCTTAGCCTTTTTTTATGGAGACATGCTCATTTATCTGCATTCACAGATTTAAAAGATAGAGCCTGTTTCAAAGCAGCTTCGTTTTCTCTAAACCTTCAAGGTGTTTTTGTGAGCGTGATGTTGAAAAGACAATATGCAAGTGAGATCTTTTCAAGGCTAAATAGAGGGTAATAACAATCTCCTTGGTTGAAAGAGCCTTTCTAAATACATTCCAGAATAAAGCTGGTTTGTGAGAAAGGTGAGCTGGCTTGCAGAGATAATGTGTTACTGTTCTATTTATTTTGTAGTCTTTAAAGTTCTGGAGCTTGGTTTGCTGTCATATTTTATGGAAGAGCAGAAGGACATGGTGGTGTTACCTCTTTCTCCCTTTGTTCTTTTCAGGCTGCTATTGTACTTCCCAAGAAAATAGTCCCAGTTTTGTGTGTATGTTTTTACAAGAGTAACACTCTACACCTGATTTTATTGAATTTTGTCTTAATAGTTTCTGAGCCTCTGCAATTTCTCAACATCCATTTCAGTTCCAATCCTCTCTTCTGAAGTGCTCGCCAAATCCCACTGGCTTTGTGTCAGCTGCAGATTTTGTAAACATACTCATTACTGAAGAAATTTTAAAGGCTATTAAAGAGAACCATGCCCAGAATAGATTTCTCTGGTGCTCTGATGTGTCCTCAGTTATTAAGCATTCATTCCTGGGTGTTGACCTGTTGATGTTCTGGCATCCTGTTATCTTCATGTGTGTCTGTAGTAAGAAGATTTGTTTTCTAGTTCTGGCTCTTCCTGGCCTGTTACACGTCCTCCTAGAAGCAGTCAGACATCTTTAGTTCAGTGGAGCAAACCCAGAATTCTGAACTGAAGCCTGATTTCTTAAAGAATCCGTTTTGCTGTTCTTTCTGTAGGTAATAACACTCCTATGGCAAATGTGAATTTACCCATCTTTAAACATTCTGTGAGTTTGCCTCTTAAATACAAGACACAGGTAAAATCTATAATGATTAACTTATTCTGGTGTTCCTTTTTAGAATCATGCTAATTACAGGGCAGTGTCAGAATGCATAAATAAAACTGCCATTGTAGAACTTTGAATATACTAGATTGGGAAAAATAATTTCTTTGCTGTATGATTACAAAGACTATGATGATTCAGTGAAAAGCAAGTATGGAGGACAATGGTTTTTTTCTTCAACTAAGACTCAAGTCAAGCCACTATTCAAAGAATGGCATATATTACATACATGTAATGTATGTTCTATGTTGGAATATGCTGTTAGGTTAGAAAGGATGTCTATTTAGGCAGGGAATATTGTCGGCCTTTGAAAAGCATGACTTGCACTGAAAATTCTGTATAAATCACAGCTGCATGCCGGGGAACTCTTATGACTGTTCAATTAGTAGAATTTCCCATAACTTGTTTTTTATTCCTCCATGCACTTTTCTTTCCTTCAATCAAGTTTGAGTTGTGTTCCTCTCTTTTTTCTCACAAATGTTTATCTTTGCACTTTTCTCCTTCCTTTTTTACAGTTACCTAATTTTTTTCATTTGCTTTATGTTTTCTTCCAGAATGGTTTTTTTCCTTCATCAGTGCTGTTTAAGCCATTGTTATGCGCAGTGGAATTACAGCACGTAAAAAATACGTCTTTGTCTAAGCTACTGCTCACTGTTTAAACTATGTTTGAGAGCCAGTTATGACTACTTTCTTGTCTTCTTGAACTATGAACTTGGTTTTGCCCAGATACAAGCATTTTTAAGACCATAGAATCTAAGTAAAGCTGAATTTGGCAAAAATTTTCTAACTGCTATCTCCATGACTTTCCTCCTCCCTAAATATGCTTTTTTCCTCATACTTAACTTCATCATATGAAAGGGGATATTCTTGTCCTGGCAACCAGGAAAAAATAAATGGCACTAACAAAAAACTCTCATTCTCTGAAGAGAAAATGTAGAGATTTCTTGTTTGTTTGTTTGTTTGTTTTCAAAGTATTTTTCTGGGGTCCTGTTGCCTATTGCATGTGTGCTTAGTTTTCATATTACAAGGTTGCAAATCCACAAGCAAGGCACGTCTTATATGAATTTTTATTTCTAAATTCTTAAGCAGTAGAATATGTTTGCAGCTTCTCAGTTGTGGTATCTGTTTTCACATAATACAATAACAACTGAATACTGGTAAACTTTATAAATCAGTGCACTGTATTGAAGAATATGTTAAGATTCTCTCCTACCTAAACATGTAACATTTGAGACAAGTGTAGAGTTGTGTAGTCAGTCGGTAGAGCATGAGGTTTATTGTGGAAAGGTGTGGGTGCAGGTCACAGACAAATCCTGGAATGTCTCATTAGCCTTCTTATTTCAAAATGTATTTTATCAAAAATCAACCTGGTGAGTATGATGGTAAGGGAAAACAACAGTAAAATGGGGAGGGAAATGGTCTGTTAAGAGAGGATTGTTTCAGTATTTTGCTAAATATATTCTCAGTGTGCAAGGGCGGTTTTATCGTGTACTCTAACATAATTTTCTCAGGTGAGTGGCTGCTATCTGCTCAGTTACACAATTTGATCAGAAGTACCAAAGGCAAATGGGAGGTCTGGGATGAGTAAGTTTTTCTAGAGGCTATCAAATACCTGGATAAATTGGAGCCATCTCTGCTACTACTCAACTTGCAGAGTAATGACAAGATAAAGCCTTTAGGATGTTCTGTCTATGCTCCCCTATGAGCTCATTGCTAACTGTTATAGGAGATATTTTTATTTTCTACTTATACTTCTTCCTTGCTAAATCAGATGCATGAACATGAAAAATACAGCTACTCAAGAAGGAGGGTATGCAATTTAAAATGTGGAGTTTTGAATTCAGCTGGCCTTGTCAAAATACAGACTTTTTCTAATTTAGTGTTCACGCTCTGGTTAGTAGAACATAAGAATAGTTTGCTTCTGTTTAAAGCCAAACAGATCTTAAAGCCAAAATAAATCCTTCATTATAGGATGGCGTACAGGACAGGCTATTCAAGTAATGCCAGTGGAAGAAGTAGATGTCAGCTTTCTGTCACTGTTGTTTGCATTAGTGACTGCTTCTAGCAATCTGCTGACACAGCAATTCATATGACCACTCTTTAACACAGAAATTCAGATAAATGAGGTTAATTTTGACTGGTAAGGTAAATTGGGTGTGCTGGACATGACCCAGCCATGGGCACTCCCAACCCAGAGAGCCAAACATGTCCTGGGCTGCATCCAAAGCAGCGTGGGCAGCAGGGCCTGGAAGGGGATTCTGCCCCTCTGCTCTGCTCTGCTGAGACCCCACCTGCAGTGCTGCATCCAGCTCTGGGGTCCCAGCACAAGAAGGGCATGGAATTGTTGGAGCAAGTCCAGAGGAGGCCACGAAGATGACAGAGGGATGGAACAACTCTTCTGTTAGGAAGGGCTGAGAGAATTGGGTTTGTTCAGCCAGGAGAAGGCTTTGAAGTGACCTCATTGCAGCCTTCCAGTACCTGAAGGGAGCCTGCAAGAAAGATGTAGAGAGACAGGTGGTAACAGGCTAAGGGGGAATGGCTTCCAACTGGAAGACAGGAGCTTTAGATCAAATACTAGGAAGAAATTCTCTCCTGTGAGGCTAGTGAGGCATTAGAACAGGTTGCCACAGTAACTGTTGACATCCCATCCCTGGAAGTGTTCAAGGCTAGTTTGGATGGTACTCTAAGCAACCTGGCCTAGTGAGAGGAATTGGAACTAGGTCATGTTTTAAGGCTCATTGCAATCCAGGCCATTATATGATTCTGTGATAGGAGCCAACACATTGCATTTTGTCAAAGTTATGCTGCTGCAGGCTGTGTTTTTGACATGTTACAGAGAACTTCATTCTTCACAAGAAATGTGATGGGTGAAGGCACCTTTTAATCCAACGAAACAGGTGATTCCAGAAAGAGTAATCCAGTCGTAAACAGGATATCATAAAAGGGATAAATAATTCTGTGAAAAAATTGTAAATTCACAGTCTGTCTTGGCCAGGAACATTCCTGTTTTAAGAAGGTGTCTGTGTTCCTTTTAGAAACCCTAATGAGCTGTTCAGCCTTTTTACATGTTTTGTACTGTATTACATGTAAATCCTGCTACTTACCTTGCAAGGGTTTTGTGTTCATTGTTGCAGTGCCTTTGCCTGTTGTCTGAGAGCTAGAGGCTGTTTGGCCTTTGCCATCTTGTTCAGTAACCTGTACATGTTAAACTTAGCAGCAGTTACACAGCATTGTTTTAATACATTATGTTTTAATCTACCTGAGTCATGTACTTGAGTTAACTCACAGTCGTGCTTGACAGTTTCTGGGTAGGGTAAGTGATAATGACACTGTCCAGTTTGTCTTGTGCAATAAATGGTAAGTTAGCTGAGGCAGCTAAGAGATAGTTAGTTAGCCTCTGGCAAGGAAGTTCTCAGAACAGCTGTAACTACATATTGTCTTCATAGCTTGGAAAATCTTCATACTTTCAGAAACTTCGGTATAAATGCAGGAAAAAAAGTCTGTCGCTAAATGAAATTATGAGGTTCAGCACAGATAATTCTCACCAGCTTTGCTAGAGACCTCCCATGAAAAACTACTAAACTCTTAAAGGTTCTACTAGGCTCAAATAGTAGAGGCTCCTCTCATTACAGCTCTGACACAATTTTTAGTAGTTTGAAATAAAATATTTTAATAGGACACTACCTCATGGGTAGGCATCCTCTCCCGTAAGTCATAAAACATGTTCCTGGAATTGGCCCATTAGATTTTGAAGTGTTTGCAGAGATTAAACTACCAGGTCTAAGTCTGATGGTGCTGTTCCACTTTAACCTTGTGGAGATGGTATGGACATGACACTGCTTCTTAAGCAAAAACCATACAGTGGTTTTTGCTGTGGGGATTTGTGGATGTCTGCGGATATGGAGACTCTGTTACTGCCAACTTCAGAAGGTCACCCTGCGCTTTCCATGAAGAGAAAATATGGCCTGCTGAAGAGACTTTACATCATGGGACACTCCATTGTTCTGGCTGGCAGAGGGCAGAATGGTCTGTGTGTTAGTAATGTATTTAACTGCTGCAGCAGTTTGCTGCAATGCTTATGAGTCAGAGCTCTATATCTCTTGCCATGCAGTCTTTAATGCCCAACCGAAATATCATATATGTGTGAGACTCTTATCACAATCAAAACATAATGTTCTGGTACACCTGACTGGGGTTTTTTTAGGACTTTTAAAAGCATTTATCAGTCTGAAAGCCTCTTTATCTGTCTCAAATGTAGATGTAGCTGGCCTCATGGTCTTCAATTCTTTTCCTAAAATAGAAAATAATCAGAATTATATGTTAATGAAAGTGTTAGTAGGGATATAAACTTGATTTTTTAATGCTTTTTGTAACTAAAGGAGCAGAATTGGGTACTACTTTTGAACAGTGTTAAAATAACCCAATTCTGATGAGAAGATACTCAGAGGAGTTATAAGCCTGTCACGCAGAGCTTAACAGTGGTTTTCAAATATTTGTGTTATCAACTGTCATGAAATAGAAATTGTTTTCCTCCTTTCACTTCCTCTAGAGTGTATAAAACACAAGTAGTTAACCAACCATTCTAAATTTTTGAAAATTTACACCTTACTAAAAATAGCTGGGACTTTTCTGCAAAATTAATGAGGACTTTTTCCACCTTAAAATTTGTATGGAATGACTTGCTAAGAGCAATAACAAAATAAAGCAAAGCAGCTGTCAGGTTAATCCCTGCAGCAGAGTGGGAATCTGGGAAAAAGTTGTCATCACTTGTTATCTACCTAGTTGTAGAGGTGTCATAAAGTGTCTTAAGTGACCTGAGAGTACTTGAAGAATATTAGTAGTAGACAGTGAGGAGAAAGATGCAACTAAATCTTAAGTTTCTGGAAGAAAGTAGGTAAGTTTAATAGCTCAGAGTTCATTTGTTCAGGATAAAAGATGAAAGTATCAAGGAAAATAAGCCATTGTGTAACTGTTGGTTTGTACGGGAGAGGTGCTTGTCTAATGGAGATTTAACTCCAGTGCACTTGCTAATTTCAGTAAATATAAAGAGATGCATTTAAATGGGTTGTCTCTGATTAGAAGCTTTGGAAGGCAGAGTGATTCCACTCCAGGGAAGCCAATGAGCTAGGTAAACTTACACTCCTTAGTTACAAAGAACCTGCTATTAATATTCTGGGCAATGAAACTAGGTTGATATGTTGCTGTTATTATTATATTGTCCATGATGCTTATAATTTTGTCAGTTGTTTCCTGAATTATTTATTGGCTCATTGTATTTACTTCCTATTTATCAGGGCAAATGGATTTTTCTGAGTGTGTCAGGGGTACAATCCTCTGCCTTACTACTGCCTCCATGCTTTCTAAGGTGTGCTAACAATAACATTAAGGCTTATGGCTGTGCAGCTTTTGCCCCTGACTGCCATCTGCCTTTTCACCAGGCCCAGTACTGTGAACAAATTATCAAGCAAAGCAAGCTGTCAGTGTGGTATGCCTGGGTTTAAGTGTAGGTTGTCATTCAGGTTCATGAGTGTTAGTATGTGTGGTGTCCAGGTTGGTACGCAGCACGGGTGCATAGTTGTATTAAACTTGCTCATGAGTCTTTCAAAAAATGCACAGGGCCTGCTCTAAGACTGGATGCATTAAGAATACTTAACAAGGAAGAAAAACTGTGAGTGGATAGATGGAAGCAGACTGAGATAGAAGAGTAATAAGACAACCATCCCCCTGTGACCAAATTAAGTGACATTTAAAAGTTACCTGGAAACACGCACTGGAGTGCTGTGTAAGAAAACCCCAGGGACAATGAAACAAATACAGTCTGTTGCAAAAAATACACTAATACAGCCCTACATGTAAGGGATATCGTGACAAAACAATCCCCAAGCTATCAGCAGTTTAATTGGAGGTGCAGTTGTGTAAGGCCTGAAACAGGTATGAAACACATGGAAATCTCTAGCAAAGCATTCGTTATCCTGCACCACTGTAAACAAACCAAGATTTTGGGGGTTTTTTTGTCATTAGAAAATTATTAGGGGCATTGTCGTTAATTAAAAAATTGGAATTTATTATCATAAATTGTCCTGTTTGTGGAAGAGGTGATAATGATTCTTGAGACAGGAAAATTGTTTCAGAGTAATGATTAGATTTCTATCTCTCTTCCCCCTTTCATCTCTTCTTCCCACATCACCCCCACTATAGTCTGCTATTGCCCTGCCTGTTTGGGAAGACTTGCAAGAGACTAACTTGCTTCTTCTCTCATGGCATAGGACAACCAGGAGAAGAAAAGAACTTGGTACTTTTATTGGTCCTGTTTGCTCCTGCTTCTGTCTTACATCCCTCCAACTCTTTCCTCAGAAGCCAAGGTTATGCAAGTAGGGAGTAAAACCGACTCTTCAGGTTGTATAGGTTGCTGAAACAACTGATTATTGCTGTCTTATCCCAAATAAAGCAGGTAGTCTGCTCTGCTAAGTTGCTTCCTACTTTGCCCAGGCAAAAAGCTATGTTTTTTCACTTGTGAGACTCTGAACGGGGTGCGTTTTAGAACCTAGGAGCTATGTTCAGGGCAATCTAAACAGAGATTGCACAGGCATGTCTGCTTCTGAAGCCACTGCACAGAGGGAGGACTTTCTGGAAGAACCCCTGAGAGCAAAGGTGTGGCACAAATCCTTGCACAGTGCAGATCTGAACTGGAAGGTTAACCCTAAATGCACCAGCAGCATGTTAGATTCAGAAAATATCTCAAAAGTTAAATAGAAATTGTCCACTTAGAAGGTGATTGGCTAGTGGGACAGTCTAGCTAGTCTTGTTGCCGGGGAAGTTGACCTAAAAAATCCATGTTTGTCTCAGCACAGAATTTTTAAATGAAAGAGTTGGACCATATGCATGGGTAAGGGCAATAGCAGCAAGTTGTCGTTCCAGCCCAGTTAGCAAAAACTCATAGTCCGTTGAAGAATAACCCAAATACATTGGCGACTGTGGGTTTCTCTGCTACATAGGTAGCATCTACAGAGAATAATGCTGACAGGATGTGAAAATGTCTTGCTCTGGCAAATCTAGAGATGAGGCTCCATTATCAGCATCACTGATGTATCCATTGTTATTCCTTGCTTCCTGTATATCACCCATTTAACATGCAAAATTTTGGCCATTTTGAAGAATGAAGGTTCCCCCCAAAAATATTGCTTCTTCTAAATACCCATTCTCTTTCTTACGCCTAGTTCCTGTAGGTTTGAGTGAGGTTGGTTGGTTTGTTTGTTTGTTTTGTGGGGCTTTGTCCCTGTTTTTGTTTATTTGTTTTTTGTAAATCTGCCTTTAAAAGCACATTAAACCTGGTGACTTATGTCTGTGTTCCTAGCTGGTATGCATGGTATGCCTAGAAGAAAAATGGCTTTTTTCTTACGTGAGGGGGGAGCTGAGGAAGCACAAGAGAAGAGAAAAGTCATAATGGGAATAGGAAACAGCCCAAAACTAAATTTTGGGGAAAAAATTCAGGCCAGGGAATGTGAAATGGAGGTTCCTGGCAGTTAGGGGAAAGCACATTTGACTGAGCCAGTTCTTTTGCCTCCTCATGTCTGCTGCAGGTTTTTCTGGTAGCTGGCATATAACTTCAAAAGTAACTTCTATGCTTTGTTTTATCTGATAGGTGTACTTGGAACCTCCTGAACAAGCAACCTCACACAGAAGCTATTATGATTGTAGTTAGTTAGAGGATGATCTTAGGGATAAAGAAGACTCAGTAGAGATTGTAAACAAGTACCATTTTTATCATGCTGCCATGGCTCATGTACGCTATTATTTTTTATTATGGTTAAAGCTGTGTTATACCAATTTAAGAAACAAATGCCTTAATGCTGCTGCAACTGTGGAGAGGCTGAATTGAGGGTTAAGGCAATCCACCTTCAGAGATCTCAAATTTCAGTCATTATGAAAGTGCTTTTTTTCCAGGTATGGCTTATTCAACTGAGGATTACATTGTTGTGTAATTTTACTCAAGAAACAGCCTGGCTATTAGTAGACACTGGTGAGTAGAAAATTTGTTGCTTAAAGGATTGTGATAGTTACCACAAGCCGTGCAACAGACCGTACAATCAGTTTAGGAATGGATGTCTGCAGTTATACTGAGGTTTGTATTTAATGGCCAGGCTTTGCCAGAGGCCCTCTGGAAAACCAAAGCACTGGTTTCAAGAACTGATAAAGATGTTAGTGTAGATGGTGCTTGCAATGCTATAGATGGAACCTTTCCTACTATGTTTCTGAAAGTACACATGTGATCTGGGTTTGTCCCTCTTTGGAAATTCTTTTATTTTAACTCAGATAACAGCCAGTGAATTGCTGCCAAACACTATGGAACTGTGCTGCACATAGCTGCCATATTTTCTTGTCCTAAGAAATTCTGCTTTCACTGTTTTGTTGGGGTTTTTTTGTACCTTGGCTTAAAGAAAGCAGCATTAAATTGCATTGGAAGCTAAACTGAGTAAACTGTACCGATACTCCTGTTCAGTTCTCTACCACTGGCCTTCTTATTATGTACTCCTGGCATATAGAGTGATGTTAACACATGATGGTAGGATTTCTGGCTAAGCATGCCATGGTGGTGCATTTTCTCCCCCAGTGTTTCCTCCCATCTGCAGTTACACTGTGGAGACTAGTATTGATGTGCTGCAAATGTAATTTAGCCAAACACCTAAATTCTTGCAAGTTAGATACTCCCCACTTTGAAAGCATGAAGACAACATGCAATTTCCCTGAAAGAATAAATTAGTGGCAGATATATGAACAACACATAGAGGTCAGCTCTTTATCCAATGCTCTAGCTGGCAGGAATGTTGAATCTGTGTTGATATAGTGTATTTCCTCTTGCGGCTCAATAACTTGCATTAATCACCTGATGGAAGGAAGAGGGATATTTTGAAGGCATTCTGTAAAGCAACCACTGTCAACAAGAATTTTGAAAGTTGGTTTTAAATACTTGTAGTTTTAAATTTGGGTTCTATTTAGTAAAATTTTTTTAGAAAACAAGCTGTCCAAGAATAGATAGTGAAAACAGTGACTTATCTTACCCTGGTAACGATTTGCTGAGTAACTTCATGAGGTGGAAGTGTTTGTAGGAGGATGTACTTTGATTTCAAATACAAGCAGGGCTTTGTAAACATATTCAAATCACTGTGCACATGGCAGCTTTGTTTCCTCCTGGAACCTACTCTAGATGGGTTATATATTACAAGTCTCACGGAACAGTTACATTATTGCGCAATTACTATCTTTAAAGGTTTGTTAAAATACTTTGTAGCTTTCTTTCTAATACCATAGAAGTTCTGCTATCCATCCAGTCAGAGATCTTTGCATTACACAGTTATTTTGGTGCCATCTCCAAAAAGCACATTACAAGTGTGCTGCAGTATTGGGCCTTGGTGGTTTGCCTTGTAGCTGGGTGCTGGCTGGGTGCCTGTGACTGTTCAGTTCCAAAAGAGCCATTTTGTGGTTGTGCATTTTAGGGGTTTTTTTTACAATATGCTTCACAATCCACTGTCTTCAAGATCCACCACCCACAACTATGTTTTTGGCCAAATTAAGACTGGAAAGAGGGACCCAGTAGTGACTGAGTCACTTCTGTTGTGTGCCAACAAGTTGCTCGTTTGCTGATTAGCCACCTGCTTTTGATCTGGATTATATCCAGACCTAATCCAGCTGGCCAGAGAATGGGAATGTCAGCTGTAGTCAAGGATACCTGCAAAGCACTGAGAGCTGCAGCAAAGCATCTTTGAAGAGAAGCACAGGGCAAGGCAAATTAAAGGGAAAGCAAGGGAAAAATAGAGGCAAGGAGCCAATTTCTGATCTCAGCATCAGTGATGTCACCAATATGAATTTGGTCCACGGAGTGCTGAGGAAATTAGAATAGAAACAGGTCAGAGAGAGAGGTGACAGACTAGCATAGGTGACAGGGAGGGAAAAATTAATCATGTCTCAACTGTAATCTTAATGGCTACTCTGCTTTAACACTTGTAATATCTCTTGCTCATCCAAGAGCATAAAATTAATAAAATCATTCCAACAGACTGCTTGGCTTTCATAGCAGCTCCAGCCAGGGATTTTTACTGGTGGTGCAGTTATCTGTAGATCTGTTTGAAAAGCAACATGCATGGATCTAATGAAGGGGAAAAGGTTTAAATGTCCTCATGTTTCCAGTGAAATCCCATAGTAACAAGCATCTGTATACTTAAGGTCTTCCTTCTTGTTATGTTCTACGCATTTCCAAGGTTGCTTAATTTGCTGGTTGATACCAACAAGCTTCAACTATGCTTTAAAAAATGGTGTTGTAAAAAATTGCAACAAACGCACAAAAAACTACCTTCCTGAAATATTTTCTTTTGAAAATGCTCATGAAACTACACTGGGAGTCAAAAAAGATGAAAAGATTTATTTAGTTGTTTCACTAGACTATTCCTTCTGAAAGTAGTTTTTCTTCTTTTAAAATAAGGAACAGAAAGTATGCATGAAGAACCCTTCATCTGCTTTCAAGTATTCTTCAATCTAAAAGAACTGTGTTTAATTAATTATTTGTTTATAGTGAGTCCATTCTAAATTCTTTCATTTTTTGAACATTTGCCCCTGGAAAGTTGTTGGGGTTTTGGTTTTTGTTTTGGGTTTTTTTTTTTTTTTTTTTTGGTTGGTTGGTTTTTTGGGGTTTTTTTGGTACATTGATCAGCAATCATAAAACTGAGGAAAATAGCCAATTTCATGTGTCTAGGTACCTGCAAGGGTTAATATGATTCAGTATGGTAATGTACATTGCAGTTACTGCTTTTCACTAAAGAGAAACAAGGCTCTGGAAGTCTTTTGGAAGTAATGTGTTTGAGAAGTCCTGCAGAACTGAGGGAAGGGATGCATTGTCTCATATTCCTATTTGCAGGTACTTGGAGGCCTCATCTAGCAATAAGGTGTGCTGTGTTGGTTTTCTAACATTTGCACTATAGAGTACGGGGGTTTTTTGTTGGATTTTTTTTTTTTTTTGTATATGTGGATTTATAGGAGATTGTCTTTGACTTGAAGCTGACAAACTTTGTCAAGCTTGAAAAATAACACCTTACAAAAAAATAAGAAAAGCAATGAAAATACTACTTCAGTTAGTTACAGTCTTAGACATAACTAAGACAGATACTTCATATCAAGATGCAGACATACCCCTGCCCCTAGAAACAGAACTGTCACCTGAGGTCAACAGTTTACATTAATAAGGTATTTGAAATTCCCATTTCCAGATATTTCTGTTGCAGCTTGATTTCTTTTGTTGTATATTACCCCAGCCTCCCAAATTTGCCAGTGCAAGCAGGCCTTAGACAAGACCCTTTAGAACTGCTGCTCACGCAGAACTGTCCCTGTATTTCACCAGCATTGCCTGCAGTATTTAACACTTGTCATGTTTACAGATTTCCAACTCCAAGCCAAAACAGAGCAGGTGTGTGATTAGCTAATTAACTTGGCCAGCTGAGCTTTTTAAAAGTTAATTTAAGTATAAAATATACTACATAGTGACACCGGTTTTTAATACTGCTGGATGAGGTCATTCTCTCCTCCTAATTTGGAAGAAGCTTCAGTAGGGATAGATACCTATCAGGGAGTCAACAGGATTGTATGATTATCTGCAATAAAGTCAAATTATGATATTCAGCAAATATTTATGTGTAAGATTAGGAAATACCTGTAGGTTGTTGCAACACAGTTCCAGAGTTGAAGAAATTTCAAAATTTGAGATGTCTTGTTGTAGTAAGTTCACAAAATACCTTAATGCTTAATTACTTAATACCTTAATTGGAAAAATAAATGTAATTGTTCTTTGTTTTTCACTATTGTACTTACATTTCTCATAGAAATAAATTTTGTTTCCCTTAGCAGCAGCTGGAGCTGAGTTATGCTCCATATCTTCCTGGTAAAACTTGTCTAAGTACAACCATTAGGGACAGAAATTTGCACTAAGCTGCTAGTATAAATTCCAGTATGCCATAAATGCAGCCAGTCCAATTCTTACCATAGTAGCTTCTCTATTGGTCCACTGATAAAGGATCTCCCCACAGTTATCCTCCTTGGAAGAGTGATCTGCTCTTTGTTGTATGCTTACTAGGAAATATGAGTGAAACCCAGGATGTGATTATAAAGGTTTCTTCCTTTCAAGCTTGTTTGGCTTTTCTTTATCATGTCTTAACCAAAAGTCTGCTCACTGCAAAGACAGCCTTTTCTATTTGACTAGGAGAAGGAGTCACAAGATAATTGTGTGCAGCACACCTCTGTGCTTCCCTCCCAGCAGTTCCTCCTCTCCTATCTGGCAGCTGCTAGCTTGGAGGTGAACCCCATCCTGCACTGGGTTGGTCCGAACCAGATTACACTTCAGCTGTTTCCAAATAAAAATAATCATGTTTCAAAGTTGAGACTGCTGTAAATTGCCAGCATTTGTTAATGCAAAGCACACTTGTGAGGATGTGTATTGATGACATAGGAGCATAAATCTCAAATGGTCTGATTTCAGGCGAATGCTTTGAGAAGACCCTTCAGTCTCTAATTGACATCCCTTTTATATGCTGCTCATTGAGAAGATCCCCCTGATGCATGAATTGCAGCCAGGAATAATGAGGACATATTAGGAAATCTTAGGAAATGAGATGACACTTTGACATGACCATGACTAGGGTCTATGATTGACATAATAGTGGTGGGGTTGCTCTAATCTCTGGTAGAATGATTTATCACACATTACAGAATACATGTAGATAAGTTCCTTGCATCATGTTTAGTAAAAAGATCCTGAAATCCCTCATAAAAATGTTTATCTGAATTCTGTAGTGCAGAATGATATCAGATGAATGTGAAGTATATGTACTGGAAATGCATCAAAAAATCTGTTTTTCTCCAAAGATAAAAGTGTATTTTACCTCTTAGAAAAAATGGAATTTAGCACCATCTGAAAAATATTTTTCTGCTGGCAATGCCTGCTGTTTCCTAAAAGGATATTCTAGTTCTTTGTAGCATTCTCCGTTTATTTGCTGCTTGTACAGTCTCACATTTTCTCTAAGAAGTAGAGAGATTGATACTTCAGACTCTTCTTTCTAGCTCATGCAAGTGGTAGAGAAGACAAGATCCTCTTTCTAAGCAAGAACATTCTGTTTTCCAGCTTACAGACTACAGATAATGCATGGAAAATTGCTTGAGAAAGTTCTCATGATTTCTTGGGAAAGTTATAGAAGAGCTGCTTTTTTCTCATTCTTTCTCAAATCAGGGTAATGTATAAAGCAGTTGGTAGCTTGAATCAAGGCACAGTATTCTTTAAGTTGTCTAGATGCTATGCAATCTCATGCAACATGATGTAGGAATTTATATCAGTCTTTATATCATGTCAATAACAATATTAGCATGAAATAATGAATTTTAAATGAGTTATTCTATCCTGCATGTTAAAATTGTTTGTTTCTTTGATAGTTTTTCAGTCCAGTCACTTAGTCATTCCTGTAACTTCCTGTAGTTCAGAGATTCCCCGATAAGCTGCAAATATTGAGAATAGGTGGAGGTTAAAAGAAGTGCCAAAATCTGTCTGTTTTATTTTTCACCATGGTTTGAAGTAAGAAAAACATCAAGGCATGCTTAAATGCCAACTGAAAGTCAAAGATGCATCGGATATGTAGGAAGTGCTTGTATGGCTTTTTGAACCCTCTGGGAACCAGATTTATATATTAAACATTTATAGCTTAGCTAGGAGTCCTTTTGCATTCTGGTTTCTTCACCTTACAATAGGTTTGGTTGCAGGTGGAAGTTTTTCCTTCAGAGTTTTTGTGGTCCGGTCTACTCTGAGTGTCACTGAAGTGGTGCAAAGTGGTGTATTGCTGCTTTCTCACAATGACTTGCAAGTAGCTCTTTAATGTAAATACCTTCATTGCTTCACAGCTGGTGCAAGTGGTTTGCCCATAACAGGTTCATATTTTGTCCAGAAACTGTAATTCCATTTTTTTTCCCCAAAAGGTGCATTTTGACTCCTGTAAAAAAAAAAAAAATAGCCTGTAAAAGGCTGGATATATGTTGTGCTATGTGTTTCTCACAGCTTTTTAGAAAGCTTTTAGAACAAAGATGTTTTTAGAGAAAAATATTTTTCAACTTCCAGCTATAACTACACCTCCAGATATAATCAGCTTGTGATTATGCTGGTTTCCTCTATTATCAGTAATTTCATAGCATTTTTGCTGTAACATTTTCCTAGGCATTGTGACAGAAGGGGAGAACTTAACTTTCTGAAATAATAGTTTTTGATCTTCTGTGTCATTTAGCTTTTTCTGATGCATCTGCCATTGTACAGGAAAAGGAAGTTTTCATAGCTAGGGGACATAATATTTTCCTGCTTTCTGACTGGAAATGTAACCTAGTATGATTACAGCAAAGAATTTGATTTGAACAAGACTTTGGGTATTAATGACATTGAGCACCATCTGAATAGAAGTTGCTCAGAAAAAATCTATGAAAAAAAGACAAAGTAATTTTATAAGACTGAGACTGCCACTCTTACAGTTTCAACTACCAGAAGTATTCCTCTGTGGGTTAGTTTCTTTTCTGACAAATTAATGGACTTTACTTTAACAAACATAGGTTTAAAAATGAGGATGAAAACTAAGCAAAAATCCCCTAACAATTCTTAACATCTGACAAGGTATTATAAAATGAGCAATTTGTGTCCAAGTAGTACAGTTGTTGTTAGCATCACTGTCCTCACAGTAAAGCATTTCTTCCTAATAGCTAATCTAAACATGATCTCTTTCACTTTAAAATTATTGCCCCTTGTTCTGTCACTATCTGCCCAGAAAAATGTCCCTCTTCCTCATTATTATAAGCCCCCTTAAGGTACTGGAAGACTACAGTGAGGTCTCCCCAGAGCCTTTTTTCCAGGATTAACAAGCCTAGTTCTTTCAGCTTGTCTTCACAGGAGAGGTGCTCCAGCTCTCTGATAATCTTCATGGCTTTTCTCTGAATCTGCTCTAACAGTCACATGTCTTTTCTGAGCTCATTCAGCACTCTAGGTGGGATCTCACAAGGGCAGAATTGAGGGGCAGAATCCCCTCCCTCGCCCTGCTGGCCACCCACCTTGTGATGCAGCCCAGGGCCCAACTGGCTTTCTGGGCTGTGAGCACACACTGCCAGCTCATGTCCAGCTTTTCATCCCCAAGAACCCCCAAGTCCTTCTCCGCAGGGCTGCTCTGCTCCCAGTGAGTTCTTCCCCCAGTCTGTACTCGTATCTGAGACTGCCCTGACCCAGGGGCACCACTTTGTGCTTGGACTTGCTGAACTTCATGAGAGCCTCATGAGACTCTCATGGACCCATTTCTCAAGTTTGTCCAGGTCCCTCTGGTTAGGATCCTGTCTTTTCAGTGTCTCAGCTTTGTGTCATCTGCAAACCTGCTGAGGGTGCACTCGATGTCACTGTTGATGTCATTGATGAAGATTTTGAAGAGCATCAGTCCCCAGACAAAGCCCTGAGAAACATGACTCCTCACTGGCCTCCACCTGGACATTGAGCCATTGACCACAAATCTCTGGCTGTGTCCATCCAGCCATTTCCTTACTCACGGAATCCAATGTTTCATTCATTCACTGAATGTTTTCCCAATTTGGAGGTAATGATATGGATTTGGGATCATAAAGGCCTTACAGAAGGAGAAAGGTGAGAGTTAGGAGACATCTGCCAAAGTTCCCTTGTCCCTCCCATTGCTGTCACTGTATCATAGAAGACCATCAGATCAGTCAGGCATTTGCTCTCAGTAAAATTTGCTGGCTGCTGATCACCTTGTCTTTTCTGTCCCTCAGCATATCTACAAGGAAGATTTACTCTGGGATCTTCCCAAACATATAAGTGAGGATCACTGGCCTGTAGTTCCACAGATCTTCCTTTCTCCCATTTTTAAAAGTGGGAGTGAGGTTTCCCTTTTTCCAGTCCCTTCACCTGTCTGCCAGGACTTTTCAAATATGACTGGAGAGTGACTTAGCCACCAAAGCCACTTTCCTCAGGACCCTGAACTACCTTTCATCAGATCCTATAGATTGTGGCTGTTCAGCTTCACCAAGTAATCCCAGACCTATTCTTTGCTTTTAGGGTGAAGAATTTTGCTTCCTTGACACCCACAGATAGGATCAGGAACTTGAGAGAAGTGGGAAGCCTGGCTGCCAGTGAAGACTAAGGCAGAGAACTTGGTGAGTACCTCAGCCTTCCGGTTACCATCAGTTCACCAGGGTGGATACTCTCTACGTGCCTTTCTTTTCTGACCTATGTACTTATAGAATCCCTTGTTATTCATATGTCTTGCCAAGTCCTGTTTCAGCTTTGCCTTGACTTTCCTGATGCCATCCCTACACATCCAAATTAGATCCCAATAGTCTCCCCAGGTTACCTGTCTCCGCTTCCACTGGCTCTACATTTCTTTCTTATTCCTCCATGTGATGAGCAGACACTTGCTCAGCCATGCTGGTTTCCAGCCTGCCTTCCATGACTTCCTATGCACTGGGATAAAGATCTCTTGTGCTCTAAGAGAGCAGCCCCTCTATTCTTAAGGAAATTTACCTAGGGGACCTCATTCACCATTTTTTTCCAACAGCTGGAATTCCACTGTCACAAAGTTCAGGCTCTTGATTTTGCTCCTTGACAGGCCCAAACTCCTTGAGATCACAAACTCAACCAGCCTTGTTACACCTGAGGCTGCCTCTGATCTCAACTCCTTTGATGTGCTCATCCATTGCATTAGTGATTACCAGGTCCAGTAATGTCTCACCTCTGGTTAGTTTATCTAATACCCTATACTCTCCAGGAGTCTCCTGGATTGCTTGCTGTATTGATTTCCCAGCAGATGACCAAGTGGTTGAAGTCCTCCATCAGGATGAGAGCTTGTGAGTGTGATGCTTTCTGTATCTGAAGCAAAATTCCTTGTTGACAGGCTTCCTTGATCAGGCAACCTATTGCAGACACCTGCCACCAGATGTCCTTTGTTGGTCTGCTTCTT
>VXAC01001665.1:9581-21274 GCA_013399225.1 Rhipidura dahli
GCGTTTCTCGGTGGGTCGGTGGCCACCGGCACCCGCCGAACGGTGGCAGCCGAAACCGCGGAAAACTCCCGGTAAGTAACGCGTGGAACCATCCAGAGCGTGCAGGCGAGCAAATCTGTTTGTAAACTTCCACTTTTCCACGTAAAAATCCATCCCTGGCTTTTGCCCCATCGCTGAAAGCGTCCCAAGGCTGGGCTGGACAGGGCTTGGAACAGCCTGATCCGGTGGAACGCGATGGGCTTGAAGGCCCCTTCCAACCCAAACCCTTCCAGGATTCCGTGAAAAACCGTGGAATAGCGAAAAGTCCCCTCAGGATGGGGGTGGGAACGCGTGGACACCCCCCTCCCCCCCCCAGGGCAGGCGCTGTGCTGCTGCGCCCGGTGCCGGTGAACCGCTGGATCTCCTCTCCGGGGCTGCCCACGTGCATCCCGGGCGGAATCCCGCGCTCCCCGGTGCCCGGGGCTGCCGTGCCAGGGAGCCCTAATTAAACCACCTTCCTCGGGATTCTCCCGGGGTGAGAGAATTCTCTCAGCGGCCCAAAACCAGCACGAGCGAGAGCTCTGGTCGACGTGAGTGTTCCCTCGCAGCGCTCGGGAAAGAAGAGCCGGGGTTTTTCCGTGTGCAGGGTGATACTCAAGAGGGGGAAAAAGTGGCTGGGAAAGAAGAGCTGCGCTGCCCTGGGAGCTGCAAGGCAGCCTTCCCACATCTCCAGTGACAGGACATGGGGAAATGGCTTCAGACTGTCAGAGAGCAGGATTAGGTGGGATACTGGGGGGAAAAATTCCTCTCTCTGAGGGTGTTGAGGCACTGGAATGGATTTTCCAGAGGGTGCCCCATCCCTGGAGGTGTCCAAGGCTGGGCTGGATGGGGCTTGGAGCAACCTGGGGTAGTGGGAGGTGTCCCTGCCCATGGATGAGCTTCAAGGTCCCTTGCAGCCCAAACCATTCCATGATTCTGTGACCTCCACGTGTCTGACTGGAAGGACTGGAGGCAGAAGCGTTTCCTGAGGTCTGTTATGGTCAGGAATTCGGTCTGAGGACAGCGTTACCCACTGGCGGACTGGTGGCTTTTGATCCCTTTTCCCCAGCCAGGCTTTTACTTTTGTTCTGAAACCCTGAAGAGTGGAGCTGCTTCATCTTAACCTGAGTGAAAGTGAGAGAAGTGTGATCACGTTGGAGTTTTTTTGTGTAATTTCTGTAGGTTTCATCATCCTGAAACTGCAGCACTGCTGCCTCTGCATAGAATTGTCTAAAATCCAAAATGAGGCTTTTTTTAAATGAGAAAAAGCACCTTTTCAGGGTGTACAAGTGAAAGGAAAAGTCATTTTGTGAAACAGGTTTTATTGCTGTCTGGGAGAGGAAAATCTTGCTGAGGGTCTGACTCCAGCAGTGTCCTCGAGCTGTAGGATCCGTCAGGATCCTTGCAGGAGACAAAGATGGGATTCCATAGGCACAGGATATGGATGAGGAGCACGAGGAGAGGTTTGGAAACTTCCTCGATGCCACAGATGGGGAAGATTTGAGATTCCACTGGCGAGTTCAGCATGTCAGAGACTGGGATACATCCATGGATATCCTGCAGAGCCCCCATGGATCAGGCAGAGCTCTGAGGGCTCTGTGGTGAAGCTGAGCCTCCATGTTGCCCATCAGTGCTACTGGGAAGGTTCTAGAACCCGTTCCACAGCGCTGGAATAACGATTTTGTCATCAGAATGTGGGGACTGGAAGAGCCATGGGGTGGCCGTGGCCGCTCAGGAAGTCCCCAAAACACAGGTGGGGATGGGGCAGAGGAAATCCTCACCGGAACGGAGCGCTGAGAGCCAGGATGGAGCACCCTGAAATTCCCTTCTCTTTCCCCAAGAGATCAATCCCATGGGGAAGGGTGCTGGATAACCAGAAAGCTCCTTGGCAAGGAGGCCAAGCTCCCTCTCGGGGTTTGGGTGAGCGGGGGATGGAGCTCTCTAAGAGGTGGCTGCTCACAAGTCCTGCTGGTGGGTCAGTGCCTGTGAGAGGAGACTTCCCGTGGGTGTGTGGGAGCACTGGGAGCACGTGCACGGCTCCCCACGGGTTTGCTTGTCTCCTGGGAATCTCCGTGTGGGCAGGAGACAAAAAGGAGCTTCCGCCTCATCCCAGCTCTCTGGTGGGTCCTGCGTTACTGGTTGGAATGGTGAGGCCTGACTGAAGCAGCTCACAGGGAGGTTTCCCTCCTCCCTTTGGGAGGTTGAGATTGGAAAAGCAGATAAAAGGAGGAGAGGCAGCTCCAGCGCAGCATTCCGGGCACGTTCAGGGTGTGGGGGGGTGAATTCCTGGGAAAGCAGCAGCAGCAGCAGCGTGGGTTTAGGTTCAGAAATGTGAATTATGGCCGAGTAAAACTTATCTGGGACTTCACTGCTCTCCAGCTTAGAGGTGTGTGTGTGTTCCCTTGAGCTGAGCAGGATTTCTGGGAGCACTGTGAGTTTTGTTGGTGCCTCAAACCCCCGATCCTGGCGGAGGTCACGGCCGGGAGCCGGGACGCCTGCGGCTCCCTGGGAAGGCTGGAGATGTCTCCATTGACATTGAGAGCTGGGAAGTGTTAACACCATTCAGCCCCTGCGTCATCGGGGCAGGGACACTGAGATTTCTGTTGGATAACGGGGCTGGAGCGACGTTCCAAGTGCCCCACGCTCTGGGGGGTTTTGTCTCCTGATGCAGAGGGAGCAGAGCGGGGCATTTCTCATCCTCCTTTCCTCTTGAGAGTCTTTCATTCCTTGTTAAAAAAAAGAAAATCTGTGTCCAAGAAGGGTTTAAAAATACCACGGTAAGAAAATCGCTGCTCTGCTGCTGCACTTCACCTGAATGAGGTGATAATTAACATTCCCTAAAATGCTGCTACGAGGGGAAGCAGCAGGTTTTCGCCCCTGGAACAGCATCTTGCTGAAACTCGAGGCTGAATTCAGAATCTGCTTGGTTTTTATGCTCTTGGAAATCAAATCCTTGGGTGTGGGTCTCTGACCAGGTGTTCTTGCACCTACAAGAGGCGTTGGGGCTGTCTGAAGCGTCGTGGCCATTCTGCTGCCTCTCCCTGAGCTGGCACCAGTGTGTCCAGGGACCTGTGGCACTGGGGGAGCTCAGAGGTGGCTGGTTTGCGGTTCAGCTGGAGCTGGGCTGTTCCGTGGTCAGGTTCATCCCAGGGAAATGTGGATGGGAGTGAGGAGGAGCCTTTGGGTGTGTCAGTTTGCTAAATGTGCCACAGCTCAGTGCCAACCATTAATTGATGATCAGGTGAGTCAAGATCTGATCTGGAAGTTTAGCAAAGGTCAGCTTAAAAAAAAAAAAGGTCTGGGAAGTTCAGGTTTTGGTCAGAACCTGGCTTAGAGAGCATCACGAGCTGCTGTCACAGGCTGTGTCACATTGACTTCCCTGCTTTGAGATCCTTGTCCAACTCAGAGCCTTCCACCTCCTTCCACTGCAGCTCTCAGCTGGGAAAAATTCCTCCCTGAGAGGCAGGTGAGGCACAGGAATGGCAGATAAAGGGGGAATGGTTAAAGAGGAGATGAAGATGGGATAGTGGGATGAAATTCCTCCCTGGAATGGATTTCCAAGAGATAGTGGGATGAAATTCCTCCCTGGAATGGATTTCCAGCAGAGTGGCTGCCCCTGGATCCCTGGAAGTGTCCAAGGCCAGGTTGGACGGGGCTTGGAACACCCTGGGATGGTGGAATGGGCTTTAAGGTCCCTCCCAACCCCAGCCATTCCACGATTCTCTGATCTGGGCAAGACAAACCAGTGTGAGAGGAACACCCTGTGGCCTCTGTTCCTCCTGCTGGGAGGCTGTTTGGTTCTCCTGGAATGCAGGCGTTCCCTGGGCTCGGCCTGGGTTGCCAGGGAAGCACAGAGAGGAAGGGGGGAGGAGGTGTCCGAGCCCAGCCAGGTCGTTTTCCCCGCTCCACGGAGCACAGAGAGCTGCAGGTGAGTTCTCAGGGTGGAACTGCAAACACAGGAGTTGCTGGAGAGCTCTGGGGCTTTCCCAGCTCCCCTGGATATGCTGCTGCTTTTGGAGGTGGTGGTGCAAAGGCTGAAGAAATCCGAAGTGCATGGGAGTCCCTGTGTGAGTACTTGGGAGATTGTGAAGAGGTTGGAGCAGGGATTCTCCAACCTGTGCTGACTTAACTGGGTCTTAATCATAGCAAATCCATTTTTTTAATAGTATCAATACCTGCAAAAAAAAGTCAAGGTTTTTTTTTTCAATAGTTTTACTTGAAGTTTTAACTCTTGGTGTGACAAAAGCCACTCTGAAACCACACAGCTGTTGGGAGGTGGTGGAGCTGCTACCACGCTCTGTAGTAGCTCATCTAGAAGTTTATCAAGATTTTGATCTGCTGAAACGTTTATTTCGGTCTCAGATTTCAGTAGCTCCTCCCAGGAGCTTTCTGGGGGCGTCACACACCGAACGCATCGTTTCTTTTTATTCCCGCTCTCTGTTTTCAGCTTTAAGCCCCTTTCAGGAATAAGTGAGCTCAAAATGCAGGTTTTAATCGGAGAAAGAAGGGGTTTTTTGGTTGTATTTCTTGATGAAAATCAACTCCCTTGTGTCCCTGCTGTGCCCACAGGCAGCCTGCCTCTGCAAAGTGGTACGACCGGAGGGACTACGTCTTTATTGAGTTCTGTGTTGAAGACAGCAAAGACGTAAATGTAAATTTTGAAAAGTCCAAACTCACGTTCAGGTGAGTAACTCAGGCCTCAGGGAGGGCTGAGGAGAAGCAGATTTGGTCTGCAAGATGTTTCAGGCTAAACACTGATTTCTTTTTCTCTTGCAGTTGTCTTGGAGGAAGTGATAACTTTAAGCATTTAAATGAAATCGATCTTTTTAATAATATCGATCCAAATGTGAGTATCCTGATTTTTCCCATGTTCTCAGTGTTTCTCAGTGCTGCAACCTGGTGAGGGGCTGGCAAATTACTGATGTTTCATCCCTGGAAGTGTTCAAGGCCAGGTTGGAGCAACCTGGGATAGTGGAAGGGGCGGGGGGGTGGAACTGGATGGGCTTTAATGTCCTTTACAACTCAAAGCACTCCACGGTGATCCTAAGAAACACCATCTGTTCTTTAGGCTGTTCCCTGGATTATGGGAAATTGACTGCTTAGAACATAAAAGTTCAAACTCAGATCCACAAAACCTTCTCTGGGTGGTGTTTTCAAGGACAAGGAATAAGGGAAGAGGTTAAGATAAAAGGAGGGATGTCAGCAGTTGCCGGTGAAGGTCATCCTGGTGGTACTGATGGATATTTGGTCTTTTTCAGGAATCAAAGCATAAAAGAACAGACAGATCCATCTTGTGTTGTTTACGAAAAGGAGAGTCTGGTCAGGCATGGCCAAGGTTAACAAAAGAGAGGGCAAAGGTGGGTTTAGGCATCTGCTGCCTCCCCTGGCTTTTAATTTAGTGAATATTTGGGTCATGTTCAAATTCTGGAGCAGTTTTGGGTCACTTTTTCTGCTCCTGATCCGAGCTCTCGTTAACCTGTTCTAACTGACAGCCAGTTACTTGCTTGTCCTTAAATAATTCCTTGTCCTTAAATAACTCCTGGTGTTGGTGCAGCTCAACTGGCTCAGTGTGGACTTCAACAACTGGAAAGACTGGGAAGATGATTCAGATGAAGACATGTCCAATTTCGATCGCTTTTCCGAGGTAGGAGACAGAAAATTCCTGGAGTTTGGGGGTTACCAGGCAATGAATCCGAGGGTTTTTTTGCACCACCACTTTGTAATTCTTGCATGGGGACAGCTGATTTGTTAAAGCAAGGTGGGGAGGGGGGGAACTGTTGGTTTAGAACCATTTCGGGCTGGTTTTGGGTAGAGAGTGGGGTTGGATCCACCCCAAATCGTGGCTGTTGTGTCTCTGAGCAGATGATGAACAACATGGGAGGAGATGACGACGTAGACTTGCCAGAAGTAGATGGGGCAGATGATGTGAGTATGTGGGTGGAGCAAACACCTGCAGGGTTGGCTCAGGAGTCCTGCACTCGCCCCTCAGCTCTGTAAAAAGCTTAAACAGCCCCCAAATTTTGATTGCACCTTGATGTCACCTGGGGAAGCCGCTTCCCTCCCCTCCCAGCGGTGCTGAGGGTGCTGGGGACCACCAGTTTGGTGTCTGTGTCTCTGTGCAGTGACAGGGGGGTCACTGTGGGTCTGTGGGCTCTGCAGTGAGGCCAAACCCAGCCCACCGAGTCCTTTGGAACCTGGAGTTCCTCAAAATCCCTGCTCAGCCCCAGAGGGGATCCAGATTTGGGAGCAGCAGCTCTTTGCTGGCGATGGGGTGGGAGAGGAAAAGCGCCTTCAGCGCTGTCTGCCCCACTTACGGGTTGTTTGTTCTCCTTTCCAGGACTCACCAGACAGTGATGATGAAAGTAAGTTGTTGTTTTCCCCTCACTCACCTGCTGAAGGCTCCAAGCTGGCCTCGGGCTGGGCCAGCAGATGTTCATCCTGGCCTCCAGCTAAAGCCAGCGCTGGGAGACAAATCTAATCTGGGAAAGCCTCTCCACGCAAGCCCCAAATACCAATTTGACCTTCCCAAAGCAGCTGCAGGCGCAGGGAGGCTTTGGCTTTAGGAGCAGCACGTGCTTTGGGGTGGCTCTGGCATGGATTTCCTTCGGGAAGAGCCAGGGGGTAGGGCAGAGGCCCCAAAGTGCCCCGTGACCTCCTTGGTTGGAGGCCAGGTCGTCTTGCCCGTGTCCCTTGTGACATAATAATGCTCTGGGAGCTTTTAAAAACCAACCAAGAGAAAAAAAAAACCCAACCAACAAAAAAACCCACAAACGAGCCCTAAACCACTAATACTCTTCTCTCTCTCTCCCTCTAGAAATGCCGGATCTGGAGTAAGGCAAAGTGTCGTCTTCAGGGTTTTGGGGAAAGAAGTTCATCACAACATTTCATAATTGAGATAAGAATTCCTGAGTTGATAGCCCTAAAGGGAGATCCTGCATCCTTTAACCCATTTTCAGTCCATTTTAAATGGCTTCACTGATGGTAGGTGTGTCCCATGGCACGGGGCGGTCTTAAAGCCACGAGAGGCAATAACGTTATGCATGAACCGTTTTTCCAGACTTCCAAAAAAAAAAACCAAACAAAAACAAAAACGAAAAAAAAACAAACTGACCCAATTGAGGTGTAGGCAATCCGTACAGAACAGTTGCAATAAAGTTTACAGAGCCTCCTTGCCTCGTAGCAGATGTAATTACAATGGGAGAACCCTGAATTAACACCAAGTTGGTAAAATGAGCAGTTTTTTTCCCCCCCTTTCCCCGCCTCTCCACGGCCTGAAATTCTCCGTTTGTACTGGGAACAAAACTCTTTTGTCATTGGCTCCCCAAATTCAGCAGGCGAGGCGCATCCCTCTGTGGTGTCTTCAGGTCTGTTCCACTAAAAGTTCGTATTGAAAAGGAAAATGAATTTTAAAAATTCTTCTTCGTTCGGTGTTGGCCCCCCCGCCCAACCCCCTGAGCCCCGACCGGTGCCGGTGGCCGGAGCCTGCCCCTGGTCCCGTGTGACCCCCAAACCTTTTCCACCTCCTCGCCCGGGGTGCGAGTGGCTGTACATTGTTGCTTGTCAATCTGTACATTTTAGACCAAATCGTATTTGCACTGTGGGTTTGGCAGCAAGTGACAGACCGTGGGGCGCGCGGGCGCCTGCGAACCGGGCTGAAAAACCTCAATTTATGTTCAGAGCAGCTGGGATTTTTTTAATGTCTGCATTCTTTCTAATAAACTGTTGAAGACTCCCTGGCTCTCCTTCGGCCTGAGCCCTGTGCATTCCTCACCGTCGACTGGGGTGGGATCCCCGTTCTGTGGGGGGGTATGTGAGGTGGGATTCCCTCCCACTGGAAACAAGAGGGGTCAGTGGGGCAGGTTTCCCTCAGTGGGATCCCCTAGGATGGGGTGCAATTTGGGGCAGGTGGGGAGGGTTCCCCACTCTTGGGGGGAAGGGGAGAAATGGTAGGGTGGGGTGTCGGCTCCTGGGAGAGAGAGCAGGGGCCGGTGGCGCGCGGCCAGCCCGGTACGGGGCGCCTCCTGGGGTCACTACGGTGACACTCGGGCCGCGTGTGAGGCGGACACGGTGTCCGGGCGGGGCGGACACGGTGTCCGGGCGGGGCGGACACGGGCCCGGTGAGGGGCGGCCCCTCGGGGCGGTGCTGTGGCGCAGGGTGGAGCAAAAACTCAAAGCGGATGGAGAAGGTCCCGTCACGGCCCCGGTGCGGCCTCGTCCGCGGTCACGGCGCCCGCCCAAGGACAAGCGCGGGACACGTGCGCCGCCGCTTCCGCTGACCTTCGCCCGGGACACGCCCCTTCCCACACGCCGCCCTATCAGACTGCAGCGCGTTTTGACAGACGGACCCAAAACCCAATCGCGAGGAGGCGCGGAGCGGGCTCAGCGTCGGCGTGACCAATGGGAGCGCGATTTCGCCCGGCGCCTCTCGGCGGGGCAGCCAATGGGTGCGCGGTGCGGCTGTGACGCGCGGCTCGGCGGCTCCGCCCTGCGGGGGCCGTGAGGGGCGGGCGGGACGCGGGGCTCAGTCGGCGCCGCCATGTTGGGGCTCGCGGGTCGTTCCGCCGCCGCCGCCGCCGCCGCNGGATGCCCTGAGGGAAGGGGGCTCGGGGTCCCTCCGTGCACTGAGGGGGGTGCAGGGGCTGTGGCTGTACCCGGAGTGGGCTGCAGAGGTCCCAGGTGCACTGAGGAGGGTTCAGGGGTCCTGGGCTTATCGAAGGAGGGTGGCCAGGGGCTCCTGGGTGCATCAAGAGAGGGGATCGAGGGTGCACCCCTTGAGCGGGGTGTGGGGATCCAGGGTGCACTGAGGGAGGGGGCTCGGCGGGTCCTGAGTGCACCGAGGGGGTTCAGGGGTCTCGGGCACACCCCAAGGCCTGCAGGGGAGCCCCATCTCCGCACCCCCGAGGCACACGGAGCCCGGAGCTGCCCTGGCCCGGCCGACCTTGACTCGTCCCTTTTCCCCCAGGACGGGACTATGCCGCCCAGGCAGCCCCCGCCGCCAAGGCCGGCTCCAGCACCGGCCGCATCGTGGCCGTCATCGGCGCCGTGGTGGATGTGCAGTTCGACGAGGGGCTGCCCCCCATCCTGAACGCCCTTGAGGTGCAGGGCAGGGAGACCCGACTGGTGCTGGAGGTGGCTCAGCACCTGGGTGAGCACCGGGCAAGGGCAAGGGCAGGGCACGGGGAGGGCTCCTCCTGTGATGATGATTCCAATGACTTTCGTTCTCCTGAGCTTGCTGAAGCCATGGATTTCAATCTGAGGAGAAGGAAAATGGCTGCCCGAGGGCTGTGGCTGCAGGGCTGGAGCACGGGCTCGGTTTTCCTCGGGGCTATTTTATTCCTCTTGGTCATTCTCCCAGCAGAATGTCCCCTTGGCAGGACTCGGGGAAGCCACTAGCAGCTGTCCCCAGGGTCAGCCTGAGGACGCTGTGGTGACTGTGCTGTCCTTGGGCCTTGGCAGGGGAGAACACCGTGCGCACCATTGCCATGGATGGCACGGAAGGGCTGGTGAGGGGACAGAAGGTGCTGGACTCTGGTGCTCCCATCCGCATCCCCGTGGGCCCTGAGACCCTGGGCAGGATCATGAATGTCATTGGGGAACCCATCGACGAGAGGGGCCCCATCACGACCAAACAGTGAGTGACACACGAGCCGTGAGCAGGGACGTGGCTCTGACTCTCCTGGGTCACAGCAGGGCCTGTCCCCTGCCAGCCCCCAGCCCCGGGGGGCTCGGAGCAGCTGCCCACCCCCTTCCTCTCCTCCTCCTGCTGCTCCAGGTTTGCTGCTATCCATGCCGAGGCCCCCGAGTTCGTGGAGATGAGCGTCGAGCAGGAGATCCTGGTGACAGGGATCAAGGTCGTGGATCTGCTGGCTCCCTATGCCAAGGGTGGCAAGATCGGTACGTGTCCCCCCAGAGCAGGGGGGACTGGACTCCTGTCTGGTCTCTGTTTTTTAGGTGGCCTCTTAAGGCATCAGGTGGGTCTGGGAGGGAGCACCTGACGGTCCCTCTGGGATTCCCAACAGTTCTCTAGGGAACTTTTCCTTCACTGATGATTCACTCCATGACTTTCGTTCTCCTGAGCTTGCTGAAGCAACGCTTTTTGTATCTGAGGAGGAAAGAGCCGAAGGGAGACCCTGGGGGCAGCCAGGCTGGCTTGGGGCTGAGCAGGATCCCTGTTTTCCTCCTTCCCAGGTTTGTTTGGAGGTGCTGGCGTCGGCAAGACTGTGCTGATCATGGAGCTGATCAACAACGTGGCCAAGGCCCACGGTGGTTACTCGGTGTTCGCCGGCGTGGGCGAGAGAACCCGCGAGGGCAACGACTTGTACCATGAGATGATCGAGTCTGGGGTCATCAACCTGAAAGATGCCACTTCCAAGGTGTGTGGAGTCCCCCAGGGCAGGTGCTGGGTCCCCTGGGGAGGTTCTGGGTCTCTTGACGCAGTCCCAGGTGTGGCAGTGACGCCGTGATGACCCCAGGGTGTGTCCCTCCTCCGCAGGTCGCCCTGGTCTACGGGCAGATGAACGAGCCCCCGGGTGCCCGCGCCAGGGTGGCCCTGACGGGGCTGACGGTGGCCGAGTACTTCAGGGACCAGGAGGGTCAGGACGTGCTGCTCTTCATTGACAACATCTTCCGCTTCACCCAGGCCGGCTCTGAGGTCTGTGCTGGGCATGGGGGTGCACCTGGCCCCCACCTGCGCAGCCCCCTGTGCTCTCTCCCCTCACCTCTGTCCTCTCACAGGTGTCAGCCCTGCTGGGCAGAATCCCCTCAGCCGTGGGCTACCAGCCCACGCTGGCCACGGACATGGGCACCATGCAGGAGCGCATCACCACCACACGCAAGGGCTCCATCACCTCGGTGCAGGTGAGGGCAGGACCAACCCCAGGGTCCCGGGGTGGGGCTGTGACACCTGCCTGGGACCGGCTGTCCCCAACCCTTTGTGTCCCCAGGCCATTTATGTGCCGGCCGATGACTTGACTGACCCTGCGCCCGCCACCACCTTTGCCCACTTGGACGCCACCACGGTGTTGTCCCGTGCCATCGCCGAGCTGGGCATCTACCCGGCCGTGGACCCCCTGGACTCCACCTCCCGCATCATGGACCCCAACATCGTGGGCCCCGAGCACTACGACGTGGCTCGGGGTGTGCAGAAGATCCTGCAGGTGAGGGCGCCAGGGCAGCCCCCTCCCCGTGGGCTGCGGGGTGGGGCATCAGCGCTGGTCACTCACTCGGACCCCGTGTCCCCCTCCCCAGGATTACAAGTCACTGCAGGACATCATCGCCATCCTGGGCATGGACGAGCTGTCCGAGGAGGACAAACTGACCGTGGCCCGCGCCCGCAAGATCCAGCGGTTCCTGTCTCAGCCCTTCCAGGTGGCCGAGGTCTTCACTGGCCACATGGGCAAGTTGGTGCCACTCAAAGAGACCATCAAAGGCTTCAAGCAGATCCTGGCAGGTGAGATGGCCCCCGGGGGGCCTGGGGGAGCCCAGCTGGGCCTCCCACTCCCCCCTGACACGGTGTCTCCCCCCAGGTGAATACGACCACCTGCCTGAGCAGGCCTTCTACATGGTGGGGCCCATTGAGGAGGCGGTGGCCAAGGCAGAGAAGCTGGCAGAGGAACACGCCTGAGCCCCCCTGACTCCCCCCACCCCCGGCTCCGCTGGGGCCGGACCCCCAGTAT